>JAPVLW010000001.1:285000-332500 GCA_027382335.1 Takifugu ocellatus | reverse complement strand
TTGTGAGGCTGGCACCTCAATGTCAGATCCATCCTTCCACAACTTTTCATTGTCTGGAAGAAGATACTGTTGTCAGTGGAAAAGAAGCTTAGAAAGAGTGGGAAAAGGGATGCTTCTCTGGATACGAGGCATGTTTCAGGCAGAAAAAGGGATGCTTAGGTTGGAAGTAAGATTTCTCCCAGTTGAACAAGGTGTTAGAAGATGCAAGGTGACAGGCCCTTCTGGCACTGGGGATTTAGGGTTAGGGTCAGGGGTTAGGGTTAGGGTCAGGGGTTAGGGTTAGTGGGAAGAGGGTTAGGGTTAGAGGGTTAGGGTAGGGTTAACCCTTGTGAGCAGGTTAGGCTTCGGGTTAGGGTTAGGGTTAGGGTTAGGGTTAGGGTAGGCTTCAGGTTAGGGTTAGGGTTAGGGTTAGGGTAGGCTTCGGGTTAGGGTTAGGGTTAGGGTTAGGGTAGGCTTCGGGTTAGGGTTAGGGTAGGCTTCGGGTTAGGGTTAGGGTTAGGGTTAGGGTAGGCTTCAGGTTAGGGTTAGGGTTAGGGTAGGCTTCGGGTTAGGGTTAGGGTAGGGTTAGGGTTAGGGTTAGGGTTAGGGTAGGCTTCGGGTTAGGGTTAGGGTAGGGTTAACCCTTGTGAGCATGTTTGCATTTATCAACAAAAATCCCATCTTTCCAGTCCGTGCACACTCACGTTTTAGTGCCATCAAGTGTGCCCAGACATCAACTCAAGCTGAGGCAAACATGGCTCCTGCTGCTGTGAACGGACCACACAGACAGTTCACGTGAAGACCTCCTGCCCTTTACCACCTTCACATAACCATTTGCTCTGCAGCCGCCCACTCGGCTCATTCCTCCTCATCCTCATCCTCCCCCTCCTCCATCAGAGGGTGTGTCCTCCCCATGTTTCTCTGACTCCCTTCACCCCAATGTAAAATTCAGATTCAGATTCAGATCCTTTATTGTCCCACAATATCCAGATAAATGGATACTCCACCCCATGCTGCTCTTACCTTATCCCCCTCCCAGGGAAGTGGCATACCCAGTGGTGACCCCTAACCTTTCCCCCCTCCCAAGGAAGTCCCATACCCAAGGGGAACCCTAACCTTTCCCTCCTCCCAGGGAAGTCCCATACCCAGTGGTGACCCCTAACCTTTCCCCCTTCTCAGGGAAGTGGCATACCCAGTGGTGACCCCTAACCTTTCCCCCCTCCCAGGGAAGTCCCATACCCAGTGGTGACCCCTAACCTTTCCCCCTTCTCAGGGAAGTGGCATACCCAGTGGTGACCCCTAACCTTTCCCCCTTCTCAGGGAAGTGGCATACCCAGTGGTGACCCCTAACCTTTCCCCCTTCTCAGGGAAGTGGCATACCCAGTGGTGACCCCTAACCTTTCCCCCCTCCCAGGGAAGTGGCATACCCAGTGGTTTAGAAACTGATCATCAGAAAAACCTCCAAACCTCCTGAAGTCCTTCATTTATGTGTGTGTAAACATAGCACAGGTTATTTTATCTCACCTAAGCGGCTATTAAAATTATTCAGAGGCTCGGCAGACATGAAATGATGTCCAGTGTGAGAACAATCAGAGCAGAGACTAGAAAATGGCTTCATCTCCTCTCAGGTGAAGCATGCATGGTGTTCCCTGGGTGTTGGGATTTACCAGATGGCCTCAAACACAACACACGGACAGTTGTTCGTCCTATTCCGGCCCTGCTGCTTATGTATATCCTTCATCCATATTTCAAGTGGAAGAATTGCATATGAACATTGATGTAACCTTATTCAATAAAATACAATCAGGGACTGCATAGACACAACCATTATAGCAAAATTGGTATTATTGTTTTGATATTTTTATTAAAGTCACCGCCGGTGGAAGGGTAATGTTTGTGCTTGTACATGTTGAAAAGGGAAGCCTCGGGTGGGTGGTGGTGCAGGCAAACTTACATAAGTAAGAACAGGAAGGAGCAGAGCAGCAATGAGGAGGAGAACGGGGCAGCAGGGACTCGATCTACTGTACATCTGTGAGACGTACTGTACCAAACCAAGACTGGAAAAACAGATGCGCATGAGATGACATCAGACAAGCGGTGGCGTGCAAGTTGCGCCACCATAATTAAGATGTTTACAACCGAGTTTAGCAGTGCAATAAAGCAGAGGCTGAGCAGATCTTGAATCCTGAATCCTGGATCCATAACAGGGTTCCTGCAGAGGCAGCCGAGAGGGTTCTAAGAGCGAGAAAGACTTTGATTTTGTCTCATCGGGTCACCGGTCCTTAATGGTTCGAGAAATCAAAGCACATTGAAGTCCAAAGTGAGCAGCCCCCTTGAGCTTCGCTGCCTGGGGTTGAACAGCTAAACAAGCAGTTTTAGCAGAAACAAGCGCGGAAAAGGAAACGGTAACGATGACGATTGTGCTGAAAATCAACTCGGATCTGATGTCAGTTGTGAGAAGTCTGAGTTTCCCCACAAATCTTTATAAGACCTTTGGTTGTGGTCTGAGGGATCATTAAGGCTAAACCCTGCTAGAATTCTTAGATGCTCATGCTAAAAACATTGTGCAGCCGCAAACATGAAATTAAAATGTGAGCATCCTCTCTTTACTTTGTCTGGTTTTCTCTAACTCACTCGCTCACGATGCAAATATATGCAAATGCATTTCCACACATATTGTGACGGCATTTATATCGATAAACACGTCCAGCAGCCCATTAGCGTCCAGCAGCCCATTAGCACTCAGGTATAATCTAAATCCCGTTGAGTCACTGCAGTCCGGCTAGCATCGGAACACTTTGCGCCCTGTGAATGATAATTACACTGGATTCTGTCTCCATGAGTTCACTTCAAGGATACCAGAAGGATTTGGAGTGGTGTAAGTTCAGACGGCGTGTCAATATTGAAAAACACGCAGGATTACACGAGCAGTTCACATCAGGAAAAGACCTGAAAGCCTCAGCACTGACGCTGGCTCACATTATAGCGTGGAGATTAAAGCTTCCATCGGCAAGTTGTGGACACAATTTTACGCTAACTGTCAAAAAACAGCACATGGAGACATGATGGTGTGGATGTGGCGATGTTAGCAGCACCAGCTCTTTTCCCCATAATTCCATGCTGGCTTGTATGCTGCGGCTTGTTTAAGTACAAAATTGATTTTCTTTCTGAAATTAGATTATGCGGCTTTTAATCAGGTGCGCTCTATAGTCCAGAAATTACGGTACATTTATTTAATCTTTCTACTCTCAACCCGCAGCATGGTTTGGGTTCGGGAGTGGAGGCACGAGGCCTGGAGCCAGCTGTTCCTCCTGGAAGGACCAGATGTTGAAGCATGACCTTCAGATGACTGCATGGACCTGAACAGTCTCACCAACGACCTTCAGAGCTGCAGCGTCTGTTTGCCCTCCTGCCCTGGCCAGGGCGGGTCGCCTAAATATCCGAGCAGATTGAAGTCGTGGCTCAGGAGGTTGGACAGATGATTCTGGTCCGACCGCCATCGCGGTTGGCGAGGCAGAGCCGTAATAGAAAGGTCCCCGCTCAAAGGCTCCTTTTATTGAGTCAAACACCAACCCCATTCTGCGCCTCCTCCCCCCAATTTCCTACACATGCATGAGCACACACATACAATCTCTTTCAACATTTCGACTCACAGGGAATCACAGGGAGCTTCTTGTTCACTTTAGGGATTTGATTTTACATTATATAAATAAACTTTACATTTATGTGACGCTACATACAATGATCGTAGTGTAAAGATCCTAATGTAAACACTAGAGGTGTAAAAAGTAAAGACGCACACTCGTAAACTCAGTTTACAGCAACGATTCTCATTAGTTACTGCTCACTTTTATGTGCGTAAATAAAAGAAACTATCACGCAAAAAATATATGGGAGTAAAATCAGACTTGCAAAGTCTTATAATAATGTTCACAGAAATTGAGTCATATAAGAAGCAAATAAACCAAAGCAATTAGCTTGAAGGCAGCTAGGACAGGGCTTCAGGGCGGAACTATTTTGGTCGCACATGTGACCAGCCATCAATCAATGGTGACTTAGCTTTTGCTTTGATCCCTCTGGTGTGTGTAACAGTTAGCTGGTCTGTCTGCTGGCGCCTGTGGAGCCTTTCTTACATCCTTTCATTTTTCGGCACTACTTTGTCTCTGATCCTGGCATTTTTTCCCACGGGGATGAATAAAGTACATCTTAATCTTAATTTGCTAAAGTTGCTCCCCGAATGATGCGTCTGTGTCCTTGTAGCTTTGGTCCTTGTGTGTGTGCATAATAGGGCGGATTTATTGTTGAAACCATGTCGCCAACACCATGTAAAGTGGTGATTTGCATGGGACAGGCTTGTTAGCAGTGACCATTTCTAGTTGACCTGCGATGTCACGGACGGGATCAATAGTCCATAAAGTGCTAGCAAGAGGCAACTCCGAGATACTTTATTACTTTATAAGTACTCTGGAGACGTACATAAACAGGATACAGCCCTTTCACAACTGCATTTTCTCTTCCTCCTTTCACTCCATTGCTAGCTTGCTGTCAATGTAATTTCTTAAAATGTTTTACAGGGTTGCTACCCTCAACGAGGATGAAGGTTTTGTTGCCTCAAGGTTGTGTCCTGGTGTGTTCTTTAGACCAAAGTAACAGAGAACGTGAGTGGGTTGAATTATTCTCTAATGCAGAACATCACATTAGACAGGAAAAACAGGTTCCACTCTAGCTGGTTCCTTTATGCAAAAATATGCATGAACAAACGGATGCACGCGCTTTGTGAGTGTCTACGGCACAAGGTCCATTTTGGACATGATATTCCACCCAGGCCCACTCGTGTGTGTCATGCTCTGACTGGGCACAGACGGCACGGACTGTCCTGAGCTGTCCCACATGTTTCCTAACAGCCTGGTGTTCAGCATTGCTAATTTGTTGCACATCATCTGTTCATCACCACTGCATCTGCCAACCTGCGACATACAACTATGGCTTATTCCTCTGCAGGGGGCGTGGGGGGGCCCTAAAAAACACCCAAGCAGCACAACACGTTCCTCAACTGGAGCAAAACCACACCTGCCATCAGAGGGGGAGTATTTTTTCCTCACATATTTCCTCCTGACATACGCCACTCCCCCGCTGGTTACTCAGAACGACGCTATCTTTGAGCTGAGCTTATCAGTAACACACACCCACAACAAAAGGGAGCCCAGCCAGTGATGAAGAGTAGCAGCGAGCCTTCGTCCTGATTTGATCTCACACACTAATAAAGTTAGCTCGTTGAAATGTGTCCCTCCCTTGCTTATCGCAATGATCATTGCAGCCGCTTTAAAGTTAGCGAGCTGTGGCTAAAGGCCACAAACCAGACATGAACGTTGCGCTGTGCGTGATTAAGTGTCAGTATTATGGCAGACAATGGAAAATAACGGCCGAACAGCTGGTACACATGTGTAAAACATTGATAGGCACGTAGCGCTACATCTGTGAAACATGCTCATCGCATACATCTCTTTTGATGCACATGTCCAGACTCGTGCTACAATACAGAAGACTAATAGTTGCATAAGCAATCGATGGTGGAACGCTCCTCCATCGGCCGTCCTGTTGGTGTTGGAGACCAAGCATCAATACAGCTGAATCCATCACGGCAGAGCAGCAGACACGTGCTCACGTTAGCACAAACACAAATGCAAAACAACCCACACGGACCGCAGACGCCAACATATCGAGCATTCCCGTCATTTTAACACATTTTAGTTGCTATTTGAAAATGCGAGTCCTTCTGAGATGGCAGAAGGAGCCCCTGCACCTGCACAGGCTGCCAGAGGCTGTCCGAGCGCTCCGAGCCCCACATGAGACAACGTCAGGCTGGATACATCTGGATCCACTGATGTCCTCCCTGATGTGAGGGAGACACGTGTCGCTAGCACCACAGACGGCCGCTGATGTCCCGGGACGAGGCAGACCTTCGCTCTGTCACCCCTAACCCTAACCCTACTAACCCTAACCCTACTAACCCTAACCCTACTAACCCTAACCATACTAACCCTAACCCTAACCCTAACCCTACTAACCCTAACCATACTAACCCTAACCCTAACCCTACTAACCCTAACCATACTAACCCTAACCCTAACCCTACTAACCCTAACTATACTAACCCTAACCCTACTAACCCTAACCCTACTAACCCTAACCCTACTAACCCTAACCCTAACCCTACTAACCCTAACCCTACTAACCCTAACCCTAACCCTAACCCTACTAACCCTAACCCTACTAACCCTAACCATACTAACCCTAACCCTAACCCTAACCCTACTAACCCTAACCCTACTAACCCTAACCCTAACCCTAACCCTACTAACCCTAACCCTACTAACCCTAACCCTAACCCTACTAACCCTAACCCTACTAACCCTAACCATACTAACCCTAACCCTACTAACCCTAACCCTACTAACCCTAACCCTAACCTTTGCTCTGTCATCCCTAACCCTAACCCTACTAACCCTAACCCTACTAACCCTAACCATACTAACCCTAACCCTAACCCTACTAACCCTAACCATACTAACCCTAACCCTACTAACCCTAACCCTAACCCTACTAACCCTAACCCTACTAACCCTAACCCTAACCCTACTAACCCTAACCATACTAACCCTAACCCTACTAACCCTAACCCTAACCCTACTAACCCTAACCCTACTAACCCTAACCCTAACCCTACTAACCCTAACCATACTAACTCTAACCCTACTAACCCTAACCATACTAACCCTAACCATAACCTGTTAAGCTAAGCCTAACCCTACCCTACTAACCCTAACCCTCTCAGTTCTGGGCTGCATTTATTCACAGAAGGTTTATCTGAATGGAGGTTCTCTGTTCTTCAGCTGCTTCTGTATTAGCCTCCCTTTCAACTGTTCGACACACACACACACACACACACACACACACACACACAGGCAGTGCCCATCCACCCAATCCCAGTCAACCAACACTGACACCCAGGCCATAGATCCAAGCATCCCACCGTTGTCATGGGAACCGTTTCCACTCTGTCAGCACTTCTGAGACCTGAGTGCAGCAATCTCCTTCTCTATCCGTCACGATTCCTATCCCTCATTCCATGACAAAAGAAATCCCATCCTCCATCTTCACTCTGCTCCATCCACCCACATTATCTGGAACTGGCGAGCGTGCCCGCCCACTCCCCGCCCACTCCCCGCCCACGCCCACGCCCCGCCCACACCACCTTTTTAGACGTCCACACATGTGCTGACTAAAGGTTCATTTGTTGCAACCACATGGAGACGGCCAATATTTCCTGCACTCTCCTCGGGCACCGCGAAGCTCGCGGACCTATAAAGACGCCCGGATGTCCCAGAGACACAGCAACAGCAGAGACGCCCGAATGTCCCAGAGACACAGCAACAGCAGAGACGCCCGAATGTCCCAGAGACACAGCAACAGCAGAGACGCCCGAATGTCCCAGAGACACAGCAACAGCAGAGACGCCCGAATGTCCCAGAGACACAGCAACAGCAGAGACGCCCGAATGTCCCAGAGACACAGCAACAGCAGAGACGCCCGAATGTCCCAGAGACACAGCAACAGCAGAGACGCCCGAATGTCCCAGAGACACAGCAACAGCAGAGACGCCCGAATGTCCCAGAGACACAGCAACAGCAGAGACACCCGGATGTCCCAGAGACACAGCAACAGCAGAGACGCCCGAATGTCCCAGACACACAGCAACAGCAGAGACGCCCGAATGTCCCAGAGACACAGCAACAGCAGAGACGCCCGAATGTCCCAGAGACACAGCAACAGCAGAGACGCCCGGATGTCCCAGAGACACAGCAACAGCAGAGACGCCCGAATGTCCCAGAGACACAGCAACAGCAGAGACGCCCGAATGTCCCAGAGACACAGCAACAGCAGAGACACCCGAATGTCCCAGAGACACAGCAACAGCAGAGACGCCCGGATGTCCCAGAGACACAGCAACAGCAGAGACGCCCGGATGTCCCAGAGACACAGCAACAGCAGAGACACCCGGATGTCCCAGAGACACAGCAACAGCAGAGACGCCCGAATGTCCCAGAGACACAGCAACAGCAGAGACACCCGGATGTCCCAGAGACACAGCAACAGCAGAGACGCCCGAATGTCCCAGAGACACAGCAACAGCAGAGACGCCCGAATGTCCCAGAGACACAGCAACAGCAGAGACGCCCGAATGTCCCAGAGACACAGCAACAGCAGAGACGCCCGAATGTCCCAGAGACACAGCAACAGCAGAGACGCCCGAATGTCCCAGAGACACAGCAACAGCAGAGACGCCCGAATGTCCCAGAGACACACAGCAATAGCAGAGACGCCCGGATGTCCCAGAGACACAGCAACAGCAGAGACGCCCGAATGTCCCAGAGACACACAGCAATAGCAGAGACGCCCGGATGTCCCAGAGACACAGCAACAGCAGAGACGCCCGAATGTCCCAGAGACACACAGCAATAGCAGAGACGCCCGGATGTCCCAGAGACACAGCAACAGCAGAGACGCCCGATTGTCCCAGAGACACAGCAACAGCAGCAACGTCTTGCTAACGTGCAGACTTTGACCTTTGACCTTTGCCCCCATACTGCAGGCGTGTTCGTAGCGTGGAGCCACGGAACCCAAATAACAAATAGGCACTTTAAAAACCCCAAGAGGCGCTTGGAATGATGAGATCATTTAACAGTTATGCAGGACATTGATGACGACACTGGTGATAAGTTATGTGCTCCTAATCTGATTGTTCCTGGGAGAATTTACGGAGCATAAATTAGACTGAGCTGTAAACTGGCTGGCAGGGAATTCTTTAGTCTTTCGAGACGCTCCGACGTGGCGGCGGAAAGCTGAAAGCTCATTTTTGTTCGCTACTTATTCCAAGTGACGCCTGGCGTGGTGACATAACTCAGAACCTTCTAAGAACCTTCTTTAGGACTGGCAGAGATTTGCCATTGCATTGTGGCAGTAAATGAAATGTTCAGCTCCTGATCATGTGAATAATCTGTGGAGATCCCTTTCGATGCGCTATAATTAGAAGCAAAGGCTCACCTGCCTCCTCCTCAGAGCCTTAGCCCGACATCCTGCCAGCATAATGGAGCTGCTATTCCTGGGATAAGCTGACCGTAGCCATCAGGAGTTCAGGCACAGCTGGAAGCAGTGCTCTCGAGACACAGGTGACCGTACGCTCTATTTGTAGAGCTGGAAGTATTTTCAGAAGCAGCGTGTGACAGCAGCAGAAATGACAAAGGTGGGTATTAATAAAGTTACCCATTATGACTTCAAGCCGGATAAAGGTGTGTGACACCATGAGGCTGGAGCGGGAACAGAATTATCCATCACCACGGAGACGGGGACGGGGACGGGGACGGGGACGGGGACGGAGGGTCACCTCTGCCTGACAGTGGCGGCTTCCAAAATGTCAACTTGCCAGTAATTCAAGTAGCTCCGAATATAATTAGAATAGCAATTCATTGCCGGAAGATGCTTCAGGGGCCAGTAGTGGACCAGTAGAGGACCAGTAGAGGACCAGTAGAGGACCAGTAGTGGACCAGTAGAGGACCAGTAGTGGGCCAGTAGAGGACCAGTAGAGGACCAGTAGAGGACCAGTAGTGGACCAGTAGTGGGCCATTAGTGGACCAGTAGAGGACCAGTAGAGGACCAGTAGTGGACCAGTACTGGACCAGTAGTGGACCAGTAGTGGACCAGTAGAGGACCAGTAGTGGACCAGTAGAGGACCAGTAGAGGACCAGTAGAGGACCAGTAGAGGACCAGTAGTGGACCAGTAGTGGGCCATTAGTGGACCAGTAGAGGACCAGTAGTGGACCAGTAGAGGACCAGTAGAGGACCAGTAGAGGACCAGTAGTGGACCAGTAGTGGGCCATTAGTGGACCAGTAGAGGACCAGTAGAGGACCAGTAGTGGACCAGTAGTGGACCAGTAGAGGGCCAGTAGTGGACCAGTAGTGGACCAGTAGAGGACCAGTAGAGGACCAGTAGTGGACCACTAGTGGACCATTAGTGGGCCATTAGTGGGCCAGTAGAGGACCAGTAGAGCACCATTAGTGGGCCATTAGTGGACCAGTAGAGGACCAGTAGAGCACCATTAGTGGGCCATTAGTGGACCAGTAGAGGACCAGTAGTGGACCATTAGTGGACCAGTAGTGGACCAGTAGAGGGCCAGTAGTGGACCAGTAGTGGACCAGTAGAGGACCAGTAGAGGGCCAGTAGTGGACCAGTAGTGGACCAGTAGAGGACCAGTAGTGGACCACTAGTGGACCATTAGTGGGCCATTAGTGGGCCAGTAGAGGACCAGTAGAGCACCATTAGTGGGCCATTAGTGGACCAGTAGAGGACCAGTAGTGGACCATTAGTGGACCATTAGTGGACCAGTAGTGGACCATTAGTGGACCATTAGTGGACCATTAGTGGACCAGTAGTGGACCATTAGTGGACCATTAGTGGACCAGTAGTGGACCAGTAGTGGACCAGGATGCAAAATGTTGTTGGATGGCTAACCCTAACCCTAACCCTAACCCTAACCCTCTAACCCAAACCCTAACCTAACCCTAACCCAAACCCAAACCCAAACCCTAACCCTCTAACCCAAACCCAAACCCAAACCCTAACCCTCTAACCCAAACCCTAACCTAACCCTAACCCTAACCCTAACCCAATCCCTAACCCTAACCCAAACCCTAACCCAAACCCTAACCCTCTAACCCTAACCCTAACCCTCTAACCCTAACCCAAACCCTAACCCTCTAACCCTAACCCTAACCCTCTAACCCAAACCCAAACCCAAACCCTAACCCTCTAACCCTCTAACCCAAACCCTAACCCTCTAACCCAAACCCTAACCTAACCCAAACCCTAACCCTAACCCAAACCCTAACCCAATCCCTAACCCTAACCCAAACCCTAACCCAAACCCTAACCCTCTAACCCAAACCCAAACCCTAACCTAACCCTAACCCTTCTACACACTGGGAAGGTTGTCTTCTTCCAACCAGGATACAATAATAAGCTATTGTTGGACAGTTTGGGGGGCTTTATAATTGCTCATTTTTGTTCACGTCGACCACTGAAATCCAGGATCCCATGTTGGAAAGTGCCAGCTGTGTAGGCATGTTTTTATGAGTTGTTGGGAGGCAAAACTTGCAAATCTGATCAATCTGCCTCCAAATGTGCTGTGGGGAACTCTTGAGTCGGGTACCACCGACTGCCTGTCTGAAGCTGACCGTTGAAAATAATCGATGACGGCGGAATTGAACCAGCAGCCGCCGCGATCAATGTGCGCGGAACCAGGAAAGAGAGACTTGAAATGGTGACGTTATTCTCTCACCATGTCCGCTGGGGTGCTGCCCGTCATCCTGGAGGTTCTCCCGGTCCTCGGAGGCGTCTCACGGAGGGAGGACACCACTGTTTCCGCTCTTCGCCTCCCTTGTCGCTAGAGAACCCCTCCGGGAGCTGGTCGGTGCTGGCTGAAGGGTCCCGGGTCTCCGCAGGCGCCGAGGGAGTCGAGACTTGTTCCGGCGCTTCTTCCTCTTTACTGCACAATCATTTCGGTGATTATTCCCCGGAACTCACAGACAAATTCCAAAGTAACGTCAGCGTCTGTGCTAAAGGGACAACCTGTCGACCCGAGAGGCCTCCGCGACCCTCAGACCGTCAACAAGATCCAGGTAGAGAGAAGGTGGACCGAGCCGAGCACTGCTGGCACATCCGGACACGCAGCTCCCCCGTCTCGGTGGGAAAAGAGCGAATAATATCCGCAGTTGCTCGTCTTATGTGAGCCGAAAACGTCGTTTGTTTGGTTTAAAACCGCATCAGACTGTCAAATACGTCGTTCTTTTTCTGCCAAACGTGACTTTGTGGCGGTTCTGGTCAATGTTACGGACTGCGGCGCCGAACCTTGACGCTCAGCTGTCATCCGTCTCCCACAAACTAGCGTCAAGCTAATGGCGGAAACACGTGACTGGCTTCCGGGTTTGGCTTTTCAAACTTAAAGCACTGGAGCGTACATTTTGCTCGTGTTCGATTTGGTCCAATTGATAAAATAAAACATACATACATACATACATACATACATACATACATACATACATTTTAATATCAACAATTTATTCAGCAAATCATACAGCCAATATTATCCACCATAATTCTAACAACATTAAAAATAAAATTCCGACAGTACGCAACGCTCAAAAATGAAGTGTAAAAATCTTTCTTTTTAAGCCACGGAATCAATATCCCTCCCTTTTTTTAAATAACCAAATCATATATACACACACACACATACACACGCACACACGCACACACACACACACAACGAAACTACAATATCAAGTTATAAAACGAGCGGGCAGTTTTCACGCTTGATTTTATTTTGATGGGGCGCTGGACTTTGAGCATTTCCGCCGTCTGCAGCGCGCCGCAGGCTCTTTAAGAACATGGCGGCGGGGCCCAGCTCGGTGGGTGGATCACTGAACAGTGCTGGCCTGTCAGTGTTGGAGCAGGAGCGTGTCTGGAGGAGGATCGACCACGCAAACACGCCACCCTGGCGGGTTTCCTCTCTGCTTAGTCAGGACAATAAAAGTTGTTCTTGGGTGACAGTGCTTTAAGGTATAAGGTTGTTAAAGGACATTTTAGAAAAGAAAAAAAAATGTCTGGGAAAATATTCCCAAGTCTATGTATTATATTTACAGCCATGCAATAGTTGGTCTACATGTTATAATCAATGAGAGGATGTGACAAGGTAAGGTTCCTCATCCATCAGTAATGAGACATAATCAATAAATAAACTAATCAGCATTGGAGATTACAATGAAAAGTGAAATTGATGTAAGGGGAAGATATATCATAAAGCCAGTAATGTTGTGTAGATATAGTCAGTTATATTAGTAGCGACTGTGTTATACACAGTATGTTACAGGGTTATTACAGGAAGTTGTAGGGAGCCCTGACAGCTTCATGATATGAATTTAATATGGTTCCCATGTTATTTATAGCATACATCTAATGCGCACGTAATATAATATCCTGTCCTTGGTGAAGCGCCGTGTGTCCTCTGGAGGTGCAGATGCACGTCTGGCCTCCCTCTGCTGGGCCGACTCAAATCCATGGTGGCACCAGGACCCCCCCCCCCCCCCCCACTACCATAGAGGGAGGCTGCAGAACGCTTTAGACACTGTGAGCTGTGAATTTGGTCTTTTTTTTGGAAATCGAGCTCCGTTTATTGACTGAGTCCAGTATTGACCCCAACAGCTTAAGTGAGCCTTGGAAACGGACAGTGTTCAACATGTACTGACTGGGGGGGGCTCCTTCCACCTGCCAGCAGGTACTGACTGGGGAGGGCTCCTTCCACCTGCCAGCAGGTACTGACTGGGGGGGGCTCCTTCCACCTGCCAGCATGTACTGACTGGGGGGGGCTCCTTCCACCTGCCAGCAGGTACTGACTGGGGGGGGGCTCCTTCCACCTGCCAGCAGGTACTGACTGGGGGGGGCTCCTTCCACCTGCCAGCATGTACTGACTGGGGGGGGCTCCTTCCACCTGCCAGCAGGTACTGACTGGGGGGGGGCTCCTTCCACCTGCCAGCAGGTACTGACTGGGGGGGGGCTCCTTCCACCTGCCAGCAGGTACTGACTGGGGAGGGCTCCTTCCACCTGCCAGCAGGTACTGACTGGGGGGGGCTCCTTCCACCTGCCAGCAGGTACTGACTGGGGGGGGCTCCTTCCACCTGCCAGCAGGTACTGACTGGGGAGGGCTCCTTCCACCTGCCAGCAGGTACTGACTGGGGGGGGCTCCTTCCACCTGCCAGCAGGTACTGACTGGGGGGGGCTCCTTCCACCTGCCAGCACAGTGAAGGTCCCCATGATGGGATGGGAAGGCTGATGGAAGCTCTGGGGCTGCTTCTGTTCAGTTTGGGGGGGCAACTGTGTAGGCAGCTAATGCTCGTGATTAAATGTTCATGTTCATTTCAGATGAAGATAAAGCAGGAAGTGCTGCTGCTGTGTTTGGGGGGGGGGGGGTTAGGGTTAGGGTTAGGGTTACCAGGTCACCTTTACAGCCCCACACTTCCTCCCTTTAAGATCTGTTGGTCACGTGTTATATTTGATGCTGGGATGGCAGAGCACCAGAATCCTCATCCTGCTGTCTTGGGCCACACACGGATTTATAAAAGACAAGGATTTTTATTGATTATTTATTTATTTTGTGGGGGCGATTTCAGGTCGGCGTGCGCGGCGCTCCTGTGGTTACCGCCAGCGCCACACGGGTAAACGGCCACGCTCCACAGAGCGGGAGCGCCCTCGTCTCCGCCTGCCCCCTGATTCCAGTGATTATTAACAAGCATCATGCACCACCAGCTAGCTTGAGGTCCAGCAGCAGACTTTGAGCTCAGAGGGTTGTGCAATACTTGCTGTTGCTCCTTCCCACAAAGGATGTAACCTTTGTGTCCCTGCCATGATCAAACCTGCCAATCTAAAATATCAATCTAAAAGAAAGAAAAGAAAATATCAATCTAAAAGAAAAAAGAACAAAGTAGCACATGTTTACACTACTACCTAATAGACAAAGGAGCCACCTAACCCTAACCCTCCCCTTACTCAAGATAATATGGAATAATTAGACAAAATGGTGGAATGCTGGTCTGATTTCATGTCATTAGTGTGAAAATGTCATTTTAATGTGCAAAATGGAAGAAATAAAACATCATGGGAGTTCAAAGATTGCTACATCAGAACAGAGCCCACATTTTTTCTACTTCCTGTTTCATGGGTAAGCTAATTTCCCAAACCTCAATCTGATCAGGCTTCACATCAGCCTGTGCCCTTTTTGGGTAAATAATGCCCCCCCAAGCAAACACTGCTGACCTCCGTCCTTTTCGTATCATGTCTTTGAAGCTATAATTCGAATATCAGGTGTCACAGGCGTCCCACAGCGGCGGACACAACGGTGGATTTGGCTCAGACTCGACAGGAGACGAGGAGTTAGCGAAGCCTAACCCTAACCCTAACCCTAACCCTAACCCTCTAACCCTAACCCTAACCCTAACCCTGACCCTAACCCTAGCGAAGCCTAACCCTAACCCTAACCCTAACCCTAACCCTAACCCTAGCGAAGCCTAACCCTAACCCTAACCCTCTAACCCTAACCCTAACCCTAACTCTAACCCTAACCCTAGCGAAGCCTAACCCTAACCCTAACCCTAACCCTCTAACCCTCTAACCCTAACCCTAACCCTAACCCTAACCCTAACCCTCTAACCCTAACCCTAACCCTAACCCTAACCCTAACCCTAACCCCCTAACCCTAACCCTAACCCTCTAACCCTAACCCTAACCCTAACTCTAACCCTAACCCTAGCGAAGCCTAACCCTAACCCTCTAACCCTCTAACCCTAACCCTAACCCTAACCCTAACCCTAACCCTAACCCTAACCCTAACCCTAACCCCCTAACCCTAACCCTCTAACTCTAACCCCTAACCCTAACCCTAACCCTAACCCTAACCCTCTAACCCTCTAACCCTAACCCTAACCCTAACCCTCTAACCCTAACCCTAACCCTAACCCTCTAACCCTCTAACCCTAACCCTAACCCTAACCCTCTAACCCTCTAACCCTAACCCTAACCCTAACCCTCTAACCCTCTAACCCTAACCCTAACCCTAACCCTCTAACCCTAACCCTAACCCTAACCCTCTAACCCTCTAACCCTAACCCTAACCCTAACCCTCTAACCCTCTAACCCTAACCCTAACCCTAACCCTCTAACCCTCTAACCCTAACCCTCTAACTCTAACCCCTAACCCTAACCCTAACCCTAACCCTAACCCTCTAACCCTCTAACCCTAACCCTAACCCTAACCCTAACCCTCTAACCCTCTAACCCTAACCCTCTAACTCTAACCCCTAACCCTAACCCTAACCCTAACCCTAACCCTCTAACCCTCTAACCCTAACCCTAACCCTAACCCTCTAACCCTAACCCTAACCCTAACCCTAACCCTCTAATCCTAACCCTAACCCTAACCCTCTAACCCTAACCCTAGCGAAGCCTAACCCTAACCTGAGTTTATCTCCCTGATTAGGTGTGTGTGGCCTCTAATCTGCCTCCTGTCTGACACCCTCCGGTAAACATACGCAGGGATTTGTCTGCTTAAATCTGAAAGCCCGGTATAAACTCTGGCTAACTGAGTGTGTTCTGCCTCACAGTGGAGGTTTGTTAGGGGGTCACCCACGCACACACACTTATCACCCACGCACACACACTTATCACCCACGCACACACACTTATCACCCACGCACACACACTTACAACCTCGACCCGTGGACGCTGGTGCAGAGGGAGGCCGTGGCGTTGGGGTGGCATCGGGCAGAGCGTGATCAGGACGTGCACGGGCACGCCAGTTATGAGACTGTGGAATGTGTCAGTTTAACCGGTTCTGAGTCCCGATTGCTTATGAAAAATAGAGATTTGCTGTGACACTGTTCTCCCCACTTTCCCCATAAAGTGCAGCAGCTGGGGGCTATTGTGGCACCAAACAGGTTTAAGCTTTAAGCTTTAAAAACACCGGACTTTCTCTCTTTCTTTCAGTGTTTTATTGTAAACAGGGCAGGAAGAGCCTGATATAGGGACCAGGAGTCAGGATCAGCGAGTCCTCTCAGCAAATCATGAGATTAGCTGTTATTTTCCTGGGCTCGCTCGTCCGGGCAGACTGTGTGTTTCAGGTGGTTACTAACTAGCTAACTAGCTAACTAACTAGCTAACTAACTAACCACGCTGACTCAACCACGCCGAACGCCGTTTGCTGCAGCCAAATTCATCAAGACGTGGAAGAGAAGCCTCGACGAATCCGGGCTTTGACTCAGCACCAGAGACCAGAATAGAATCTGGAGCTGCACGTGCACGTGCACGTGCAAAGACAAGCCTGTGATTAAACAGATTTAAACTCTTTATGTGCACTTTTTTAGCTGAAGCGTAACATATACTTTGAAAGAGGTGGGCGGGTGTGTTTTTCCTTCAGGTTTTGGGTCCTGCACTGTGGACTTTACCATATCTGTGAGGTCCGTTTACCATTCAATCCTAAAGTGCAGAATTCATTCAAATTCCCCGACCGGCACCAACCCCCCCCCCCCCCCCCCCCCCCCCCCCCAACCCCCCGCTGTGCTTGTCCTCTGCTTCCTGTTTCTTCATTAGCACATTAGCATTCCTGCTGTGCTCCATTATCTTTGCTCCCATTATCACAGCATGTCTGAGGTGTGTTTGATGCTACAGTTACAACTGTATTTTAACCATTTTAACTGGGACACTTGCACGTCTAACATGAATCAAAGATCCCTCACCAGGGAGTTTTGATCAAAAGTGCAATCAAAAGTGCAGCGAGAGCAGATTCTAATTAAAGTTACTGGCCCCGCCTCCGTGAAGGGACATTTAAGGCCTTTTCATGGAGCTATTACATGTTTGATTTATTACATGTTTGATTTATTACATGTTTGATTTATTACATGTTTGATTTATGCTGATGACGCCGTAAACATGCATGGAATATTTGCCAAACAAGACATCTCAGCAATTCATCCCCTCACATTCATTAATTAGAGCCTTGGCTCATTAAAACGGAACCATCACGAACGGCAGCAGCCACTGGTGTTCGTTAGGAAACTGTGCTAGCAACAGGCCAGAATTTCAGAATCACTGCAGCAATTAAAAGTTATATTTTTATAAAATAAAGAAACAGGGCTGAGAGCCATTTCTGATCATATAATTAATGAATTATACAAACATTTCCCTCAACATTACAGATCCATGTTCTGTTGAAAGTCTTCAGCAACACGAGCAGTTCTGGTGCTGAGTGTCTGGTACCGAGGATGGTGATGAATATTCCAGCAGGAGCATTTTCATCCTCTTAAATGAGTGATTGTATTCAACTCTGTGTTTTAAAGCCAGGACTGAATATTTTAAAACTGTTAACTGCAGTTTAATATGTGCTTATTACTTCCCAGGAACGGAGCCACGAGGGGGCAATTTCTGGTACATTAGCACCACCTGCTGGTGGAAATCATTACAACGCTATGGTCCGAGGGGAGGGGAGGGGAGGGGAGGGGAGGAGAGGAGGAGGGGAGGAGAGCAGAGGAGGAGGGGAGGGGAGGGGAGAGGAGGAGAGGGGAGGAGAGGGGAGAGGAGGGGAGGAGAGGAGAGCAGAGGAGGAGAGGAGGGGAGGGGAGAGGAGGGGAGGAGAGGAGAGGAGGGGAGAGAAGGGGAGGGGAGGGGAGGGGAGGAGAGGAGGAGGGGAGGGGAGGAGAGGAGGGGAGGGGAGGAGAGGGGAGGGGAGGGGAGGAGAGGAGGGGAGAGGAGGGGAGGGGAGGGGAGGGGAGGAGAGGAGGAGGGGAGGGGAGGAGAGGAGGGGAGGGGAGGAGAGGGGAGGGGAGGAGAGCAGAGGAGGAGGGGAGGAGAGGAGAGCAGAGGAGGAGAGGAGGGGAGGGGAGGAGAGGAGGAGGGGAGAGGAGAGGAGAGGAGGAGAGGAGGGGAGGGGAGGGGAGGGGAGGGGAGGGGAGGAGAGGAGGAGGGGAGGGGAGCAGAGGAGGAGGGGAGGAGAGGAGGGGAGGGGAGGAGAGCAGAGGAGGAGAGGAGGGGAGGGGAGGAGAGGAGGAGAGGAGGGGAGGAGAGGAGAGGAGAGGAGAGGAGAGGAGAGGAGAGGAGAGGAGGGGAGGGGAGGGGAGGGGAGGAGAGGAGGAGGGGAGGGGAGCAGAGGAGGAGGGGAGGAGAGGAGGGGAGGGGAGCAGAGGAGGAGGAGAGGAGGGGAGAGGAGAGGAGGAGAGGGGAGAGGAGGGGAGCACAGCTAAGATGTGACCT
Source organism: Takifugu ocellatus (assembly GCA_027382335.1). Lineage (NCBI taxonomy): Eukaryota > Metazoa > Chordata > Actinopteri > Tetraodontiformes > Tetraodontidae > Takifugu > Takifugu ocellatus. The sequence goes on along the minus strand of JAPVLW010000001.1, from coordinate 313,611 downwards.
CATGATTAGATAATTATTTCTATATTATTATATATAATTATCATATAACCTGATGATTAGACGACCCCGATAATCTGTCTGTCTATGATAGTAACTGGAACTACAGAATTAGTAACAATAAGCTTCATCAAAGAGGAGGTTTTAAGTCTGACCTTAAAGTAGCGATGGAGTCAGCCTCCCGTACCTGGACAGGGAGCTGGTTCCACAGCAGGGGGGCCTGGACAGGGAACTGGTTCCATAGCAGGGGGGCCTGGACAGGGAGCTGGTTCCATAGCAGGGGGCCTGGACAGGGAGCTGGTCCCACAGCAGGGGGGCCTGGACAGGGAGCTGGTTCCATAGCAGGGGGGCCTGGACAGGGAGCTGGTTCCATAGCAGGGGGCCTGGACAGGGAGCTGGTCCCACAGCAGGGGGGCTGGACAGGGAGCTGGTCCCACAGCAGGGGGGCCTGGACAGGGAGCTGGTTCCACAGCAGGGGGCCTGGACAGGGAGCTGGTTCCATAGCAGGGGGCCTGGACAGGGAGCTGGTCCCACAGCAGGGGGGCCTGGACAGGGAGCTGGTTCCACAGCAGGGGGGCCTGGACAGGGAGCTGGTTCCATAGCAGGGGGGCTGGACAGGGAGCAAAGTTTGCCAGATTTCTCAGGCCTATCGGTATCCTTCTCCGTGGCCTCACCGAACTCTTCCTAGATCCGAGTTTGTCCCTCCAGGACCAGGTGGGCTGGGCTCACTGCCACGACTGGCTCCCTGCACCCCCCCAGTAGATCACCACGTCCAGTGGACCCAAACAACAGCAGGAGTCCGAACCCCGACCCAAGGGGAACTCACCCTTTCATTTACTGGGGTAAACTCCAACACGACGGCTGATCTGGATCTATACGTTAGCCCCCACCAGCCTCCCACCAGTTGGGGGGGGGGGGGGTGACTGAGATGCTACGATATATAAAAGCCTTTCCTCTACATGCAACATAAAAGGAGCGTGAAGACGGGAGGTTAAGGGACGTCACATGGTTGAAGAAGAGGAAACATGGGCCCAGCATCTCCCAACGGTCCTGAGACGTTTTTAAAGGGAAAAGATGCAGAAACGCAGTTGTAGTCAAACAGTTCCTGCGATAAAGACCAAGCGAACGGCGCCGCTCGGACCATCTACTCCAAATATGTGGCTGAACCGCAGCGTTTGTGGAACTGGTCAGACTGGTCCTGAGTAATTCCTGAGGATTTGAGATGCGGTGAAATTTGATCTATTCTAAAATAACATATCAAGTAAAGACCAATGCTTTTTAGCAAAACTTGTCATTTCCACATACATTCAACACTTTGAGGTAATCAATTTGGATGAATGACGCCATTTTATTGCAACATTTAAAGTATAAACTACTATTAATGAAGCTGCAGGTATCGAGTTAAATGCAGCCATCCAACAGAATCTGATGCTTTATAAATATGCTTTGTCTAGAAATCTTATTCGGGTCAGTTGCTTTAATCTGATTGGATTCATTGCTGTCAGCTGAGGCATTATTGACGTCACTTTTATGCGCCTGCAGTGGCGGCAGCTGGCCACTGGGTGGCGCTCTGGTACCGCTGTTGGGAGCGGATGAAGCGGAACCAGCTGGCGGAGATTAGGAGGCTTTGGTGTCGCTGTGGAGCTAAGCCTGCTTTGCTGCATGCGCATTTGTGGCCTGCGCAAGCCCGCACGCACACTCATCAACAGCTGAGCGCATCCACAGCAGCGTGTCCGCGTGGTTCACATCTCCAGCGATATTCAAAAGTTTAATATTCTCCCTATAAATGTCTTAAAGGAGTCGAGACCATTTCACCGCCACCATTGACTGGATTTCTGTTTCGATGTGAAACGGGAAGAATCGGGGACCAGGTGACCTTCAGGAGCGGCCTGGCCTTATGGAAGCAGGGCAGAGGTCAGCCGGCTGCCCTCTCAGGTCAAGGATGACCCATAACGAAGCACATGCAACATGGTTCCTCCTTGATGGCCCCGACCAGTCGTGTCTGTCTGACGTGCACCGTCAATCATCGACCGTCTGTGCACGCCTCATATTCTAATGCACAGGCTTTTCATGGCACATGATCCTGTCAGGAGGATCCTCCAACCCAGGATAGAACCTACAGGTCCAGGAGAGACCAGGCAGCGGTATCTAAATAAAACAGGAAGTGAGTGAAGCTCCCAGGGCCCCTCCACCAGGGCCCGTTGGCCCCTCCACCAGGGCCCCTCTGCCAGGGCCCGTTGGCCCCTCCACCAGGGCCCCTCTGCCAGGGCCCGTTGGCCCCTCCACCAGGGTCCCCTCCACCAGGATCCCCTCCGCCAGGGCCCGTTGGCCCCTCCACCAGGGCCCCTCCACCAGGGCCCCTCTGCCAGGGCCCGTTGGCCCCTCCGCCAGGATCCCCTCCACCAGGGCCCGTTGGCCCCTCCACCAGGGTCCCCTCCACCAGGGCCCGTTGGCCCCTCCACCAGGGTCCCCTCCGCCAGGATCCCCTCCACCAGGGCCCGTTGGCCCCTCCACCAGGATCCCCTCCGCCAGGGCCCGTTGGCCCCTCCACCAGGGCCCCTCCACCAGGGCCCCTCTGCCAGGGCCCGTTGGCCCCTCCACCAGGGTCCCCTCCACCAGGGCCCCTCTGCCAGGGCCCGTTGGCCCCTCCGCCAGGATCCCCTCCACCAGGGCCCGTTGGCCCCTCCACCAGGGTCCCCTCCACCAGGGCCCGTTGGCCCCTCCACCAGGGTCCCCTCCGCCAGGATCCCCTCCACCAGGGCCCGTTGGCCCCTCCACCAGGATCCCCTCCGCCAGGGCCCGTTGGCCCCTCCACCAGGGCCCCTCTGCCAGGGCCCGTTGGCCCCTCCGCCAGGATCCCCTCCACCAGGGCCCGTTGGCCCCTCCACCAGGGTCCCCTCCACCAGGATCCGCTCTGCTAGGGCCCGTTGGCCCCTCCACCAGGGTCCCCTCCACCAGGATCCGCTCTGCTAGGGCCCGTTGGCCCCTCCGCCAGGGCCCCTCCACCAGGGCCCGTTGGCCCCTCCGCCAGGATCCCCTCTGCCAGGGCCCGTTGGCCCCTCCACCAGGGCCCCTCCACCAGGGTCCGTTGGCCCCTCCACCAGGGCCCGTTGGCCCCTCCACCAGACTGAACTAAATTACACAGGACATCAACAATGTTGGGTATGATTCCTATTTCATAAAGACATTTAAATATATTCTTACCATTTGCCACACACACACACACACACACACGATTTTTAAAACATCGTGGATTTGCATTTCTCTTAACATACATAAATTTTCCTCTTGTCATCTGTTGGAAAAAATAAATGCACAGCTTTATTTAAAAAAAAAGGTTTATTGACATCAGAAGCAATTTAAATTTTAACAATAAACAAGTTTCTTTTTTTTTGCTATTACAGTGGTACATAAAGTTTAGTAAAACTCCCGAAACGTCCATCCGATAGTTCGTTTAAAATAAAACACGCAGGAAACAGAAAGAAGGAACACTCAGATCTAACTCAGAAGGCTTATGTGCTGTGCACGTCTAACTAGGGTAAATATTAAAAGCCCCCCCCCTTTACACTGTACCAGGCAGGATAGCGGTCTAGAGACTATCACTGGAAATAAGACTGGCGGAAAGATACGGACACGACACTTGTGTAGTGTTACCTATACAAAAAGAAGAGGAACGAAAACTGTACAGCATAAAAACAACTGATATACACAGCCTTTCTGGGTCACCCCTTTACTAATGTATTTCCTTTCAGTAAGTGAGAGTGTACAAGGGGGTTAAATGCTTTATAAACAAGAAAATGACCACGATGTCACTCGCCATCTACTCGTCGTCGTCGTCGTCGTCGTCCTCGTCCTCGTCTTCGTCCTCGTCGTCGTCGTCATCCTCGGCCTTCTTTTCCGCCTTGGCCGGGGCCTTTCCCGCCGACCCAGAGCCCCCCTTGGTCTTCTGGCGATAGGCAGCGACGTCCTGCGACGGACAGGGCGAGCAGATCAGAGACGAGGCCTCTGACGCGTCAGGGCAGCGCTAGGCCGTCGTGTCGTGCTAGGCCTCACCTTCTCGTACTTCTCCTTCAGTTTGCTGGCCTTTTTCTCGTACGGCTGCTTATCCTCCGAGTTGGTGTTGTTCCACAGCTCGCCCAGCTTCTTGGCCACCTCCCCGATGGTCAGACCAGGGTGCTCCCCCTTCACCTTCGGGCGAAACTCTGAGCAGAAAATGAAGAAGGCGGATCTGAAAAATGGAAAGAACAGGTCATCAGGCTGTTCTCAGGAAACGTCGTCAAACGCGTGTGGGCGCACTTACGGGGGTCTCTTGGGGGCATTGGGGTCCTTGAACTTCTTCTTCTTCTTGCCTCCTTTAGCTGGGACGTAGTCCATCATCTCCCGGTCGTAGCGGACCTTGTCCTGCTTGGCCAAGTCCTCGAACTTGCCCTTCTCCTTGACAGACATGGTCTGGAAAGAGGATTCTGGATGAGCACATGGCGTACACACGACATCCAAAGAAGAACACACGTGCTTTCCCACCTTCCATCGCTCAGAACACTTCCTGGAGAACTCCGAGAAGTTAACCGAAGCATCGGGGTGCTTCTTCTTGTGCTCTTCACGACAGGTTTGGACAAAAAATGCATAAGAGGACATCTTGCCGCGAGGCTTTCCCGCTTCTCTCCCCGAATCTCTCCCCATCTTGAAGGCTTCAAACCAAAACAAATGCACACGTTAGCTGAAAGGCCCAAAACATCCAACAATGCACCAGACGTACAGGTCCTTCATCTTAAAAGCACGTTTATAGTTTTAATCAGTTCCAATCATTGTTACCAGAGCCATGCTGAAGAGGACAGCTCTGCTCTCAGGATGTTGCGACTTCATCATGAAAATCACCGAATAATGAATTTAGTGTTGCAACTGGATCTCATATAAAACTCTGCGGCGCAATTTTGCGGGATTAAAAAAAAACGTTTCAAAATCTCAGTGCTTAGAAAATCACGTAAAATGTCTAAAAATAGATTTTCTTGCAGCGGTAAAGTCACCTGTTTTTTAAGTACATAAAACAGGGCAGAGGTTTAAAGTGTGTTAATTTAATGCCCATTGTTTTCCGAGGCTGGAAATAACCCCAAAAACTCATTTGCAATAAAAATCTGGCCATGGGAACCCCCGTGACACTTAAGTAACATTTCAAATGGAAAAATAAACTTTGAGAAAATAAACACACATATCGGACAAAAGTAGTATTTATTGGCAGGAAAAAGCATTTTAATTCGACGCTCCGCTTCGAATGAACATAAACCTTGTCAAAGTCTTGGAAAATCTTCCGCGTCCGCGTCTAAAAGGTCCAAAATGCGCCGTCCGTGCGCCCTAACCCGCTTTAACGGCTCCGAACCGAGTCGTAATGGCGCATCGGCTCCGCTGGAGGAAAAGGAGGTCAACAACGACGGCAATATTTCTTCTTCCATTTTGTGAGAATGCCATCTTCATGAAAGAAAGTCCCCCTCAAATGTCTCCTCCCGCCCCACAGTCCGCTTTGAAACCCGGCAAATCTGTCGAAAACGGCGGCCATCGCGACCGCCTCCTTCCCCGGCTGATTCCTATTGCCTGGCCGCTGGTGCAGTGCTGGGCTGGGTGTGCGCTGGCGCTATGAGCGGCCGTGCTGCTCGCCCGGTTCCTGTGAGCTGCTAATGGCCGCTCGTCTTCATGCACTAACATGGAGAATATGGCTCCTTCTCTTTGTGTCAGCGCACAGCCATTGCGATAGAGGGCAGCGCGACCGCGGCACCGCTTCGCTTCAAACCCCAATTTAAACGCCTCGGGAACTTGGGAAAAATCCCAGCTTGGTGTCGTTGGACACGCGAAGGACCCAACTTTCTTTTGCCGTCGTCAGATGTTATAGTTGCGGATTTGCTTCTCGAGCAAAGACGGTTAGAAAAAGTTGCAGGCAACTGCGCCTCGGCGCTGCCTCTCCGCCTCGGCGCTACAGTCAGCCATTACAGTAACGCGCAGATCGGCAGGGATTTTTCCCCCGTCGTCTTCGGGGACGTGTTGGAGCAAAGCGACACATGGACGTGTCTTTTTTGAGACGCTCCGTCTTTTTCTCCTGTTTTCCTCATTTTCTGCCGCTTGTGTCGAGACCCGCACTCTTCGCAATCTTCTGCAATGGCTAGCTAACGGGGGATTTCACCATTGTCGATAACCGTGCTGTCCGTTACACATTCCTCAATTTTTACGCGACAACTACCGTGTGATTCGACTCCATTTTGAGAAAGTGACATGGCACTAATTTATAAAATTTTTTGTATTTGGCTAAAGCGGCGTTCGTCGACGGATTTCGCCAGGGTCACTACCAATTTGTTCCTTTTAAAAGAGCGTCTGGTCCACACTCCCAGCCAGGGTAATGCAATGTTACCTGCTAAGCGCCGGCTATTTTTTTTAGTTTTATTTACGGTTCTCGGCAACAAAATGATTTAAAAGCGGTCGGAGAGACCAAATTCGACCCCGGCAAAGATACGTGTGAAACAGTTGAAAGTGTTATCGCCGTTTGGAACACTTGAAGTTTCCGTGCGTGATACTTACCAAGGGACTCAGGCTGGATCTCAATGGTCTGCAATGGCTGTGTGAGGGCGCACAGGCGATACGCAGTGTCTTCACTCCTCACTATTACTCTCGGTGGAGCGCACGCGCCATTGGCTGGCACGCGCGCAGCCGCGCTCCTGATTGGTGGCCTGCTTTTCATTGTCCTAATAGAAGACGGCCGCCTGTTCGCCAGCTTTGGTGAAACGTCACTGAAGTTTTCCGAGGCGCGTGGATACAAAAATACTCGGCTCGCGCATGCTGGAGCTGCTGCTGGCGTGTTCGCCACCGTGTTGGATTCAGTGCGGGGAGCGGAGGGTGCAGGAGGCTCGTGCGAGGAGCGGGGCTCCGTGCACCGTGCAGCAGGAGGCTCGTGCGAGGAGCGGGGCTCCGTGCACCGTGCAGCAGGAGGCTCGTGCGAGGAGCGGGGCTCCGTGCAGCAGGAGGCTCGTGCGAGGAGCGGGGCTCCGTGCAGCAGGAGGCTCGTGCGAGGAGCGGGGCTCCGTGCAGCAGGAGGCTCGTGCGAGGAGCGGGGCTCCGTGCAGCAGGAGGCTCGTGCGAGGAGCGGGGCTCCGTGCAGCAGGAGGCTCGTGCGAGGAGCGGGGCTCCGTGCACCGTGCACCAGGAGGCTCGTGCGAGGAGCGGGGCTCCGTGCACCGTGCAGCAGGAGGCTCGTGCGAGGAGCGGGGCTCCGTGCACCGTGCACCAGGAGGCTCGTGCGAGGAGCGGGGCTCCGTGCACCGTGCAGCAGGAGGCTCGTGCGAGGAGCGGGGCTCCGTGCACCAGGAGGCTCGTGCGAGGAGCGGGGCCGCCGTGGGTCGGAGGGTTCCGCCACGCTTCGCCAGCTGGTTCTGTTGTAGGTTCTACCGAATGCACAGGGTTCGGGTTCGGGGGCTCATCTGCAAACGGACTTTTAAAGGGCAAAGATCGCGCCATGACGTCAGGCACCAGTTGGGAGGGCCGCTGGTGTTCGGGGTTGAGCTCCGACCCTGTCAACATGTCATGGCCGTCAGCTGTGAGCCTCGCTCCGCCTCCATCCCCGCATGAACAAAACCATCTGATGCCTTTTCCAACAAGCGTGCGTGATCATTCACCTCTGGTCTGCTGCCCTTTGCTGATCGGTCATTAGGAAGATCCCATTTAATGGGTTTGTCTTTATGGAGAACTGCGAGACAACATATTTATTCTACACAAGATATGTCTAACTGAGCCTTTATTGAGCTTTTTCCTCTGGTCCTGCAGGTTACAGTTCTGTATGAAATAGATTGCAAAGTTGTTGTGTTTTTTTTAATTTTACCATTGGTATTATGTTATAAAAACCTCTAAACATATAAAAACCTCTAATCAACCAAAGCATTTTAAGGGAGTGACCCCACACGCCTACAACAACCTCAGTAATTGGAAGGCTCTAACTGCCTATAGCACCTTTTTAACACTAATGTTCATATGTGTCATCATTTACAATAACAATAACCTACATTTTTCTTCTTTAGGAGTACTATTGTGGCTAAAGATTTTTGTATGAAAATGGTATTTGAAAATGAAGTCCAATGATTAGTCGATTAAAAATTCCAATTTCAAGTGTTTGTGTGTTGGTATTGATGTGAGAGTCTATGTGCTCACAGAGGTCTGCATATGGTCTGTAACATGGGGGGGGGGGGGGGGGTAGAGTACACGACACACACATGGACACTGCTGTTTTATCTTTATAGTTTTTTATATCATTTAATTCATATGTTGATATTCTTTGATTTTGTACTTCTTCTTTTTCTGCTCTTTTGTCCTTATAATTTGCTGCTCGAATTACAAATTTCCCCGAGGGACCAATGAGGTCTGAGGGAGTCAGTCAGTTCTGTCTCCTCACATTGGTCTCATATAGGCTTTTAACGCCAAGATTACAATTCATAATTGTCATGAAATATTCAGATGTGTGTACATACATACACACACACATACATACATACACACACGTACATACATACAGATATATACATACACACATATAAACACACACACATACATACAGATGCATACACATATACACACACACACATACATACAGATGCATACACATATATACACACACATACATACACACACGTACATACATACAGATATATACATACACACATATAAACACACACATACATACAGATGCATACACATATATACACACACACATAGACACACACACGTACATACATACAGATATATACATACACACATATAAACACACACATACATACAGATGCATACACATATATACACACACACATACATACACACACGTACATACATACAGATATATACATATAAACACACACATACATACAGATGCATACACATATATATACACACACACATAGACACACACGTACATACATACAGATATATACATACACACATATAAATGCACATACATACAGATGCATACACATACATACACATATACACATACTATGATTTCTTCAAAATCATAGTATGTGTGTGTATATACTTTAGACATATACACACATATATATACATACATACACACACACACACATGTACACGCATCCTGAAACAAAGATGGCTGAGAGATTGTTTTCTTATCCTTGGATCGTTGGAAGAGGGACTCGGCTCCAAATGCCAATCACAACCCAGACTGACACCACATGTTTTCCTGTGTTGTTTTCCTGTCAGTTCCTCCTTGTGCTCAAGGGGCTGGGAGGTGACCAGTTAATGCATGATCGGTCCTCCCTGAAAAAATATGCAAATTCATTTTGTCGTCAAGAGAAAGCAAAGGGACAGGAAAGCAGCATATACAGGAGGAGCTCAAGGAGGGAGGAGGGCACACGCAAGAGGCGGGATTGGTCCAGGCCCAGCTGTGTGCGTGCGTGAGACTGCGAATATGAATCTGTGAGGGAAAACACATACATTTGATCTGACACATAACACGCACACAAATGCATAGATAGATAGATAGATAGATAGATAGATAGATAGATAGATAGATAGATAGATAGATAGATAGATAGATAGATAGATAGATAGATGTGTATATACGGGTGTGTTCAAAATGTAGAATTTATAACCATGTTTCTTCAAAATCATAGTGTCACGGATAAGTCATGAGAACGCAGCTCCGTTTAACCACCATGAGGGACAAGGCGGAACCAATGTGCACGAAGGGGAAGACAAAGGGCGACGTACACTGATTGGTGACCGGAAAAGGAACGTTTCTGTTACGAAGAGGCGGAATGCACATGTCATGGACCCCCTCAACAAGCGTAACCTATTTCTCTTGAGAAAACGTGGGGCAAAATCCGTTCTTGCACATTCTAATATATTATATATTCTCTACGTTTAAAGACGGTATGTATTTATGTTCATTTTATTTCCTGAAAGCTTTAAATAAGAGTCGGTGTTGTTTCAGTATGTTCCCGGCTTTAGGCTAACATGGTAGCATGCTAGCTACCGGATTACAATATTGAACTCTTCATACGATTATTTAATCGAATCTTATAATTTGAAGGCATATTGATAAGTGATTATAATATTCCGAATAGATAACAGACATGCAAAGAAATGTAGTCCCAAATCACTTTATCCCTGTGATTATTCACTCTCCCTGTCAACTTGTCCAGGGGGTCTCCAGGCCCCCACGGCCCCGTTAAGGGGTAGATGATGGATGGATGGATGGATGCTGCTCTGTCTCTTAGCTGTGTTTTCGTATGTATCTTTAAAGACCATTCAATAGGGTAAATAACGCTTGATTGTTTGACATCGGTGTCGGAAAACACGGTGTTCATTGTAAGTTTGGAACCGAAATCAACGCAATTTGCACTGACAAATGTGGCACTAACATCCAATAGTGATCAGGGATGGATATAATTACCTCCGCCAAGGTTTTGTGACGCTGACGTTTGTCTTCTTTTATAACTAAGAATATATAAAAGGATTTAGCTTTTACATTTAGGTGGATGATAATGAGTCAAGGAAAAGTTCATTAAAGTTTGGTGATCTACCCAGAGAAAAGCCAGGGGGCTTCGGCCTAGATCATCACACTGTTACATATATATATTATACATTCTATCCTTTACAATGGGTGTTTGTGGCTCTGCCTGGTGGAGTGCTGGGCTCGTTTTACAACTATTCCAAAATAAGAACTTGTTCTGTAGTTCACCTTTAAAGCCGATTTTGGAATAACATGATTCTTTGGTGTGTGTTCCCTCAGCTTTTTGTGACGTCGGTGGTCCCAGTGAGATGGTAATATTTTTTGAATGGCACCGGACGGCTATGGACCCGACGCGCAGAAGTGGATTGTCACTGAGCGGTGAAGACACAGATTTGGAGGCTTTGTCCTCACCACTGGTTGGGTATTTGGGAAAAGTCAGTAGAACTCCTCTCATTGTTGTCACTTGCGCAAAGCTGAATTGAATTGAACTCAAACTGGTCATTACCAGTCAAAATTAACAAAAGGCACAAAAATGGAAATCTTTGTAAAAGGCGAAAGATCTCAAAAGGATTTGGAGTTGAAGGTTTGTTTTTAAATTTCAAATAATTTATTTTTCCTAATTTAGGTTCAGAAAAGGGCTGCTTTGCTGGAGAACTGCCCCTGGTGCACTTCGAAGGGCTTAACCTTTGCTCTGCGCTCATACCACGTCAACCTCCAGGAGTCTATCCCGGTTTGTACGAACCCACAGGTATGTCTCCGCCCTGGTGGACACACTCATCGGCTCAGATCAGGCTTTTCTTCAGTAACATTTCCACTGTTTTCTTTCCACCCAGTGCCTTTTCCCTTTGGTTAGCCGGTCTTTGGAGGATATTTTGGCCAGTTTGGTTCCAGTGGATCAACCTGTTGGGTCCAAGCGAAAAAACACATTCTCACTGGGGAGAGAAGACCCGATTGAACCCGATCACAAACGCAAGCGATTCAGTGACATTATCGCTGGTGCTTTCCCCAGCCCAGCAGAGCAGGTTGCTCCCGCAGTCGGCAGTGAGGAACAAACCTGTTTATCCAGGGCAGATGTTGGAAATGGATATGACAGGGAACCTTTGGGTGTTGAGCTGGGCAGCAATGCAGCCGGAGGGGAAGCTCTTGTTGTGGACAAGGGACCAGAAAAGGTTCCATGTTCCACAGAAGCTTTTAATCTTCTCACCTCTCCTGACCTGCCTGAACAGCGACAGCCTCTTCCCAAAGACTTGCTCAACCCTGCCATGCCTGTGCTGTCCCCTCACTGTGGGGCCCCCAGGGTTTCAGAAGTGGGGGAGAGTTCTAGGAGTCCCCATGAAACGCTCCACTCCCACAGTGCTGTGGTCAGCAGTCCCTCGCTCACAGATGAGACCGTCTCATCCCAACATGAAGCAGCACGAGGACACGCGTCCCTTTCAGCACACGAGCGTTCTGACAATATTCAGCCAGAGCCTGAAGATGTGGAGGAAATGAAGTCATCTGACCTTTCACCTCTTCCAGGTCAACCTTTCTGGCCTAACAGTGAGAATCTGTGTTGGCTGGATTCAGTGCTTGTTGCGTTGGTGAACTGCAAAAGCTTAAAAAGGTGTAGACCTGCAGCGGAGCCCCAGGAGTCGTGCGTCTGGCGACTGATGAGGGAGTATGAGGACATTTGCTCTGCCGTCCCAGGCCGGCAGCAGCCTCCCCCCCGCCCCGGCCCCCGCCCCCACCCCCGCCCCCACCCCCACCCTGCCAGTGGTGAGTTTGCTGGAGAATTCTATCACATCTACAATAAAGTAGGATTTGGCCTATTTTCGTACGTTGCTAATGTTTAATGAGTATTGCTAATTATGACAGGAACGTTAGCATTTCGGGGAGCAGATGTGACACCATCATTTTTGACTTAGCTTATCTACTTTGGATTCTGTCAATGTCAGAATCTCTCCTTGTGCAACTGTCTCAGTGAGTACATTTGGAGTTTAAACCTCTGAAAGAGGTCATTGCTCAAGTCCGTCGTAGAGTTCACAAAACAATCATGGTTGTGATTATGAACATTTATCACATTTTGTTCAGAAATGTCATTATTTGGTTTTTCATTTCTGAATTGATAACACAATATTTGACATATTTGTGGGCATGTTTTTCAAAGGTTCTGTAAAAGCAACATTAATGATGACGATGATGATGATCACTTTCCCTTCGAATGTATTTTTTTAAAAATGTGATTTTGTCTCCAGATGAGGTTGTGATGGTTTCAAATAATCTGCTACGAAAGACCAACGCAGAGCTGCGGCGCCTCCGCATGTGGATCTTCCAACAGCTGCAGCCTAAACTTCACTGCAAACTGGGTGAGAGCAGATCTCTGATCAGTGAGTCAGGACAGATACCAGCGTCCTGACTCACTTTCAGCTTTGTTTCATGGTTCCAGAGCGACCTTCAACCCCACCTGCACAACCTTCCTCAAGTTTCTGTTTCTGAATATTTCATAGAACCCAACGCCACCGTTCATCACGGGACAGAAATGAGGCTAGATTTGCATCCTCTTTGCTTTGTAGCGTCGAACGCCTCTGGTTTGAATCCCAAACACGTTTCAAAGCAGCCAACACTTTTGCAGGTCTGGGCGTGTTTTTCAAATGTCAGATTTTGCCTGAACTGTTGAAGCCTGTTCTTTACATTGGATCAAAGAACCTGGAGGTTGATGGTGTTTGAATAGAAGGAGCACAAAAGACAGAATCTGAAGTCAGTGGGTCTCTTCTCGCTCAGACTTCAGTAATTAGTCCACCAAAGCAGCTCCCCTCCCCTTCGTCAGGAAATACTGAACTGACCCTTTGATGCAACTGTTGGCTAAATCAAATGAAACGGGTAGATCAAAGGTCCGTGTGAGCAGAGCAGTCTGCTGCACACCGACAGTAGCAGGATCTCCTGGGGTTGATGAATAAACCCATAACTACACATATTTGTGCCTCCCAGGTAAGGAAGAGACCCCAGTGTTTGCTCTGCCACTTCTACTTGCCATGGACACCTGGGCGGAGCCTCTGTTTCAGTCCGTGTTGCGGTGGGAGTTCAGGTGTGACGGATGCAGCGTGGCCACACAAGAAAGGTGGGTGATGACGGTCAGAAAGGCCCAGGAACTCTGGGGGTGTGTAACGGCCTTCAGGAGATGCTCAAGTCAGGGCTGTGCAAATTTACTCATGTTGGCAAAACAGAAATGACAGTTTTTCTTCTGAATTTGGAGACATTTTGCAGACTTTGTTGGACAGAAACCCACGTAAATGGACAACAATTAACAACAATCTCATCCGTTCAGGGTTAGGAAGACCTTGCCCACGTTCACGGACGTGGTACCGGACTGGCTCCCACTGCACGCTGTCCACCTGGCGCCGTGCAATACGTGCTGGAGGAAGCACCAGAGGAGGACGATGACTCTGGAGAGGTGGGGAAGCTCTCAGTTTGCTCTTACAATGCTGCATAAATGAAATATCTGCCTCCGAAATACCTTTGAACAGTATCCACAGTATTATTAATACGTTTGTGTTGGGTGGTGACACAGTTCATCTTTATTTTCAATAATAACATGTTCAATGATTGAGTGCAAAAGAAAAGGAGTGTTCTTTGTGTTTTGTGTAGCTTGCCTCCTGTGTTTGGGCTGCACTTTGTCCAGGGACTTCCTGACAATGATGTGAGGAAGTACAGCTTCAGCTTCAATGGGAACCTTTACGGCGTCTCCACAGTCATCCAGTACGACCAGCAGCTCAGGCACTTTGTAACCTGGGTCTGTTCCTCTAATGGTGAGAACTCTCCTGAAGGGCACTGGTGTCTGCGGGACTGAGTTTGTGTAGTATTGGTAGAAGGCAAGCCAGCATTCGTGTGTCGCCTGTGTGTATCTTATTGTGTATCTTATTTTCTCTTATTGTTCTGTCCCATAACTGAATTTGTTCCTGTTGGAGTTTGCCAGTAGCACATTCCAAGGGTCACCAAAATGTTACCAAATGTTAATGTTGCTCCGGCTGTGTTGATGTTCTAAACGGTCGCTTCTTCCAGGGGTTTGGCTCGAGTACGACGACTTGAAACATCCCGAATGTAAAACTCATGGAAAGCTCCCGATCCCTGCTGAGGAGATGCACATTGTGTTCTGGGAGGTGGAGGAGGGCGAGGGCCCTGCCACCTGTGCTCCATCCAGCAGTTTCCCTGACAACCCTCCACCTGAGGGTCAGATGGGGTCACGCCCGGCCGACGGAGGGAGTGAAACGGACGAGCGGTCAGGTGACTCCCCCGAGCGGTCTCTTGTGATACCTCACAACGATACAGCCATCGTCTGTGCTCTGTCAGCACCAGGAGACGCCTCCCACGTCACGGACCCCACGGCCGCCGATGCGTCTATTGGTTCGACAACACTGCTCGACACCTTTGAGGGCCTTTCCCACGATGACATCATCACATTCACGCTGCTGGATATCACACCGGGTTTCGACATTCAGCCTGTGAATGACAGCGGGCCGGTGCAGCGCTGCGGTGCTCCCACCCCGAGCGGAACACCGGCCTCTGCGCCGGCCTCTGCGCCGGCCTCTGCGCCGGCCTCTGCACCGGCCTCTGCACCGGCCTCTGCACCGGCCTCTGCACCGGCCTCTGCACCGGACTCTGCACCAGATAGCTCTTCTGCTGAGCCGCCCACCGCCTCCGTCTTTCCTAAAGTCGATGGAAACTCCTGTCTTGAGGCCACACACGTGACTGGTGAAGCAATTCAGGAGCGCGGCAGGTGTGATGGCACACAGAGGGGCAAAATGGATCCAGTATTTCTGCCGCCCGCGTCTTCAGAACCGCTCATTGTTGACAAAGGTTTGCCCTCAAACCCCACCCAGGCATCTCCCGAAGCCACTCGGCAGGCATCTCCGGTGTCTTCCAGTGATTCTCTGTCCTTGGCCATAACCCAGGAAACCACCCAAGAGATGCCTTCATCATTTGAAAATAGACGCTGGTCATATCTGCTCAGCAGAAACCCGCAATTCTCAAATAAAAAGCCAGAGGAGAGACTTGCCCCCGTCACCCTTCAGGTGCACTCGACCCCCAACCCTGTGAGAAGAGCTCAGGGCCCTGGAAGGCAGGCCCCCAACGCACCGCTCGGGATGGAAGACGGTTCTCTGCCCCTAAAGGCTGCAGCCATGTACCACTCCTTTGGCATCAAGAGCTCGGTCCCACAGAACGCCGCTCCCGTTCTCTGGAGCGCTCCAAGCCACCACCACACGGCCTCGCCTCCATCGCTGGACACCAGGGACCACGTGGAAGTCTTGTCCTCTGGGAGGTGTGGCAGCCGCTCCTCGAAGATCCCGCCGTGTCTCAATCACACCGAAGCCCTGCGATATAAGCTGATAAAGAAGCTCAAGGCTAAGAAGAAGAAACTGGCCAAGCTAAATGGAATGTTGGGTTATCAGGGGCCCGACAGCACGGACCTCACCTCCCCCGGCTCCGTCTCCAGCACCTATGACGGCACGGGTGGCGGCGGCTTGTTGCTGGATCTGCTCTCGCCAGCGACCACCGCCAGTCACCTTTCACCAGATAGCACAAGCGTCCTCGACATGATTGCTACCGGGCAAGGAGGAGTGACCCGGCGGGACAGCGGGGGCGGGGGGGCGACCTGGCGGGACAGCGGGGGCGGGGGGGCAGCGTCCCACCTGAACCAGACTGAGCCCAGCATGGAAAACTTTCTTGATGATTTCATCTTCCAGGTTGCCTCTCAGAGACCCACTGAAATGGAAACGGAGGCTCTAAGTGCTCTTGATCTGTTTGTTTAGGCTTTATAGAATATATTTGGTTAAATTAGAAGATTATCATTAATGTTGGGTCTTAATGTTCTACAAATGTAAATTTGAAACTCATTCATCATTTGTAAGATTCTGTTTGTTTTCTGTGCTACACAGACGTTGCCATCTTGGAAATCTGCACGTTTTAGTGTGTATATTGTTGGGTTGCATGTGAACACATGTCCCCCACGCCCACACACATTTTTTGCTCTTATTTTGAAGGGTTAGAATACCGTTTTGAATTATTTAATTAACTAAGTTTGTTGTACAATTGTGTAATGCTGCAGAACAATGTCTTGTTAAATAAGAAACCTTCTCCATCAGAATAAATTTTTTAAATAATACAATCTAAGTGTGATATAGCATAGGTTTGTTTCCCTTTTCTTAACCCATAAACGAGTGGAGCTGTTTTATAAATGTTGGTGACCTACATGAGTTAATGAGCTGACCAACCAAATATCCGGTACCTCCTCTGCTGGAGCTAGAATCCGTGATCATTTCAGAGTTTATAAAGATGGATGAACAAGTCATCAAAACTAAGAATTAAAAGGACGCGTTCCCATACCGGGAGTCGAACCCGGGCCGCCTGGGTGAAAACCAGGAATCCTGACCGCTAGACCATATGGGAGGCTGAGGGGGTGGGCAATAGATAACGGTAATAAATGACCGTGATAAATAACTATAATAAATGATCATGATAGATGATAAATTAATAAACGCTACAACTGCCGTGGAAACTTGTACATGAAAGTGTGCTTAATTAACTACCCACACCAGAGATTTTCACCAATAAAAAGTTATTTTTTAGAGCTTAACCTTTTTGAACCTTTCAGTTTTATTTAAAAATGGTCGCCCGATTTCTAACCCTAAGCCTAATGAATTTTGCTGTAAAGGTTCCTGAAGCAAAGCAAAACCATAAATGTATACTTTCTTTATTCTGTCCTGGATAACACCTCAGGTTATCGTAGGCAGATAGCGAACAACAAAAGACCTCGTAGACTTGATTCCAGGTTGAGAGTTTCCTGAAATCTTCTGAGACCTTACATTTCTTTGTTTGTCTTGTAAAATGATGGATCTACTCCAAGGTTCAGACCACACTGCGGTGGAGCAGCGTGCATGTGACACGCACTGTAGGTGGCTTCTCAAAAACAAACTCGTGGCAGGTGTGATGCCCTAAGACGCCAGCGGGGGGTGCTAAACATCACACAAACACTGACAGGAGTCAGAACAATACTGCATTCATTGACGTGCATGCGCGCACACGCACACACGGAAAAGAGGAAGTTTCAGGCTTCTGTGTTAGCCCAAAACCTTTACATAAGAGGAGGTAGAAGGTGCAATGTATAAATACACATCACACTTTGTGGAAACAGCCTTTCAGCCTCTGCATCCAGCTGACCTGACACCAGCCCTCGTGTGACCATGGAAGTGGTGGTGGTGGAAAACATCTACCTCCTGGTCATCATCACTCTCCTCAGCGTGCTCCAGAACGGTGAGGAGAGTGGAACAGTGGAAGGTCAGTGCTTTCACTCAAATTCATCAAGTTTCTTTTTATCCCCCAGTCTTCTTTGCCCTAAAAGTGGAGAAGGAATGCAACGGTCCAAACAGCAAAGCAGAAGCTTTTGGAAGAGTTTCTTGTGCCAAGTAAGAGTTTATTTTATAATAATTGGTCTCATTTATGACATTGTTGAATTTCTCACTTATTTAAGACCTGTTTAACATTTCATAGTTACCCGGAAGCGTTGCCAGTGTTGACCAACGGGAGGTGTTTTTCTGTTCTGTGCAACATGTCGGTCTGACTGTTGCAACTCTTTGCAACAGCTCTTCCTGCTTCATTCGCACACTTGGCCTCAGATTTTCCTTTTAACTTGGTGAGCAGTAGGCAGCTGGTGCGGCGCTCGCCAGCCTCATTAGCTCATAGGTTCTGGGTTTGTCCATGAATCACAACAGATTTGGGGGAAAAGTGCTTTCAGACATCCCGAGTAGCTCCATGAGTGAGTGAACCACCTTCGTTTGGGAAAATCTATTTAATCTATTTAGCTGTGTGACGTATTTACATGGTCCCAGATGCACGTTAGACCTCAAATCTTCAATAAAGTGTTTGGCAAAAGGGCCCCGACCTTGACCTGTGCTCTCCTTCCCAGTCGGAACTGCATGGACACATATCCTACGTTCTTGGCGGTGATGTGGTGCGCCGGTCTGTGTCTCAGTCAAGGTAACGCTAATCAACACAGCTACACTTGTGAACGCACGGCCCAAACCCAAAAGCCCAGTCAGAAACACGTCTCATTGCACAAAAATGCAACAGAATTTTATTGACATTTAAATAACCGACATGTGTTGTTCAGACTTTGGTCACGAATCAGAATCAGTGTATTAAAAGAGTGGATTCTCTCGTCTGCAGCTCCTGCTGCCTTTGCTGGGATCATCTACCTTGTAGTGAGGCAGAAGTACTTTGTTGGCTACATGGGTCAAACATCTCAAAGGTATAAAAGAACAACATCTAGTGACGATGTGTGAATTTACAATCATCTAATTGTCTTCATTAAATCCCTTTCGGAGCACCCCGGGCTATTTGTTTGGGAAACGGATCCTCTGCTTCCTGCTGCTGATGTGTGTTGTGGGCATCTCCAACTACCTGCTGCTGCGCTACCTCAGCAGCGACTTCAAGGAGCACGTGGAAACCATCACCAGCGCCGCCTCGGCTCTGCTCCTCATTCCGTAGTCCAGGTGGATCTAAAGGTGCTGCTGTGATTGTGTTGAACTGCCCCGCAGCTCCAAAGGTTTAAACAAATCCTATTAAAAATCTACTTCTACTGTGTCTTCTTCAGTTTTCTTCTCGGTCCAGTTCGCCTGCAGTGACAGCACAAACACATGATCTTGTTTGAGCTTCTTCATCTAGCGGGTCGGTATTAGCCACAGTTCTGACCACAGACCTTCATGATTAAGTAGAAATGCTCAAAAATGAAGTTGCTCTTCATGTGGACATGGCCTGCATCATTCTCAGCTTCAAAAGAGAAAACAGGTCAAAAAAGAGCCAGCACATAGATGGGGGGGGGGGGGGGGGGGGGCATTTACCTTAAATGCCCTGTTGCTGAAGCCAAACCAGTGTGAGAAGTCAAACATGGCATCAGAGTAGTATTTGAGGGTGAAGTAGGCGTCTCTCCACACAGGGGTGGCTTGTGTTGGGTCACAGGTCATGACCTCTGAGCTCTGCAGCAGTTCGCTCAAGTCAATCTGGGAAAAAATGCCCCATTGAAAACTAGAAGACAGGCAATAAAGGACACTGACTCCAGACACTCCTTACATCCACCCTGTAGCTCTCCCCAGTAACAGAGGAGATGGTCCAGTCCAGGCCTCTTTCCATCTGCCACTTGATGAAAGGGTCACAGCCGTCGATGGACATAACGTATGATCCTGTTGTAATTAAAGCAAGAGGACACGAGGACAGAGGCGGGACATAGGTCAACTTTGCTGTCCTGGCTCTTTTTTCTTCTCTTCCCTGACCCTGACTCTGACCCTGACCCTGATCCCAACCCTGATCCTGACCCTGATCCTGACCCTAAACCTGATCCTGACCCTGATCCTGACCCTGACCCAATATCAGGTTTATGGGCTTTACTGTGATGACTAAAGACAAAGTCTGGGCTCCTGGGCTCCTGGGCTCCTGGGCTCCTGGGCTCCTGGGCTCCTGGGCTCCAGCTCTCTGAATGAACCCCAAGTCTGCATGTTTAGCTCCCAATATAGCAACAATGCTCTGCCATAATTACATGTCTCAATATTCCAACAAGCTTTGGTCCAAACTTAGGTCGGACATTACAACTGGACTGGGTTGACAGAGAAAACTACCTTGGATACAATGACCTGGATGATTGAGAATCTACACAGACATCTGACAAAGAGGAACAAACTCTGTTTTATAATAAACTTCCACATTGTTGCTGTCTCAGACATGAATTGTTGAATGCGGAGCTAAATCTACCTCTGGCTTCCTTTGCTGTGTTTTCTTCATGAGCAGAAACCAGCAAATAGATCCTCTTGGACAGCAGACTGCTCCTGGTGGCGGAGTACTCCCAAAGGTTCCGCACTTTTATCTTCCTGTGGTGAAATCACTTCAGTGCATAAACTCTTGAGCAAGAATGTATGTTGCGGGTTCCTCACCGTCCCAGTGAGCTGCAGAAGAACACATTCCTCCCGCAGCTGTGGAGGTCGTCGATGAGTACCAAGCTCCGCTCCGGGTCACTGTGGACTCGGCACCCAGAGGCCAGATCTTCCACGGTGAAGCCCTCCGGAGGCTTCCCCAGGAATTCCTCCAGTGGTGTCACCGTCACTCTTTTTCGATTCATTTTTCCGACCATCATGGTGACACTTTTCTTTCTTCTGCTCTCCGTCCTGCAGAGTTTTCCAAAGACCATTTTAGAACTGCAGTGTAACGCTGGACAGATGCTGTTATGTACTTTTTACAGTTCAACTTCCTGTGATATTTTACAAAATAAAACCGCGTGCCCTACTTAAGAAAATAAATCAGCAAAAGTCAAACATATTCTAGCAAATATTAGTTGCAATGAAACAAATACTGTTTTCGACTGCCAATTTATGCTGTTTCCTGCTACAGTAATATTTAATAGAAGATTGTTGGATATGAGGAGCAAGAGACGAGGGTTATTCTAATGAAGGTATGAAAGGGGAAAACAAGGTGAAATACTGAATTATCAGAGGGAATTATGCGTTTATTAATAACAATGTAAAGACAGTTTAATGTTTATTTGAACTTTTAATTGCTGTGCTTACAATTAGCTAACTTCAGTTCATGGCAGCCAACACCAGACGTTTGTAAGAAGTAATTCACACAATAATTACACAAAAATAACGACACGACTGTGGTTTCACAGACCAAGAACAAGATGGCTTAACAATTCGCTTTGGTGAGCAGAATGATGAATCATTTGCTTGCGATTTCTCTATTAGACATCGAAGGTAACAGCCCGTAGAGACACAAAAACCTGATTTTATTACACATTTTATTATTTGCTAGTTATTTTTCCACGTTTTACAACGTTCGAGGAATACGACGGAAAAGCCCGAGCCCCAACACACACATGCATAATTGTAATATCCCTATCTTCCAGTACCATGTTTTTGGTAGGAGTATGTGTAAGAAACTGTTTTTTGTTTGTTTGTTTTTGCCATATGTACTGATTAATAGTCGAATAAATATGACGTAGTCCGGAGTACAATTGATGGTGTATTTTTATTTATGTCCACTGGAGGTCGCTGATGTTCTGCATCAACACATTATATATTGGCGTTACGTTTAGTACTGTAGCTAACCTATTTCTGACTGCGGCATAAAAAGACAACCATTTTAATCGAAATCCAACAGCCACGGGTACAATGTCACACTTTAAAGCGGTTAATGGATTTAAAATCGCTATGTTTCTTTTTTGTTGCGGTAAGTGAGGCCAATTCACGAACAAGACCGCTACCGGGTGAGCTAAACTGCTAGCATTTAGCACGACATACTGCTGCCGCCTGGAGAACAGCGGAAATAGGTTTGATCGGCCTTCAACATAATCTTATACAGTTAAAACAATTCCTAAATTAACGATGAAGAAGGCACAGAATGAGTATATTACTACGTTTATAGTTGCAATTTATTTTGTTGAAAGTATTTGTGTATTAACCTCAATGAGATATTTGTAAGTTTGTAAGTTATACCTAATATGGAAATTTCGTATGTTTTATTTTGAAATTCCAAAAAGGACACGATAATTTAATCGCCAAACTGGCTGCAACATAAATGAGCCCAGTTTTAAAGGGCGTATAATTGAATTTCTTATAGACCTATTAAAAAAACAAACAAACATACAGTAATTTGGATGAATTCATTTTAGATGTTCGATGTTATTTGCTGTACAATTGTATTTATAGTTGTTTTCGTTGTTTAAAATAGCACATGTCAATAAATAAGATGTATTGTGACATGGATCATCTTATTGAGTCTTATCTTCAGGATTTTCCTAACTTGCATTATAAAATAATAACATCTATCTCATTTACACAACTACTTTATATTGTATATCTACCTAATCCTAAATCAGTAGATTTTGAATATTGTATTACTGTGAGTTATTGGAGTTATGTCTTCTAATTTTATTGCTGTTACTGACAAGTCTATTCACATAAACAGTTCATTGCAATTGATTTCTTCAAGTAGAGGTAGTTGGCTTCAAAATCTTCTTATTTGAAATCATTAGCAATTAACCAGCAATGCATTTGATGTTCTAATGAACATGTGTTGCTTTGAAAGGTGGCGCTGCTGATGACATGTGTCATGCTCAAGTAAGAATTCCTGCCAGATTCTTGCTGTGATTGTTGCTGTGATTAGATCTGATTTAGCAGTAATCACTCACTCTTTGCAGGGTGCAGAACACCGGGAGGCCTGCACACACACACACACACACCCGTCTGTTGGTGAGTGACAGATTTTACAGCAGGTGGCCTCGTGTTTCTCTCAGGGAACCAAAGCAGCCAGCTCTTATATTAATACAAAGATTTGGTTTTTTCATCACTGCAATTAAACTGGTACCATCTGTTTTTAGTGAAGCTGTTAGTGAAAAGTCATTTTTCTTTGTTTTGCTCCCAGGATTACAGGAGGTGGTGGTAGTTATCCAGAGTCAGAGGAACTCGTATCACGCCCGCCGCAGTGAGCAGAGGAAGGAGGAGATTCTGCAGCAGGCAGCTGAAGAGGGGAAGGTAAACGCCACCGTCAGAGGAATACGTGGGGGTGAGGGTAGGTTAGGGTAGGTTAGGGTTAGGTTAGGGTCAGGTTAGGGTAGGTTAGGGTAGGGCTAGGGTTAGGGTTAGATTAGGTTAGGATCAGGGTTAGGGTTAGGTTAGGATTAGGGTTAGGGTTAGGTTAGGATTAGGGTTAGAGGGTTAGGTTAGGGTAGGTTAGGGTTAGGTTAGGGTGAGGTTAGGGTAGGGCTAGGGTTAGGTTAGGGTAGGTTAGGATTAGGTTAGGGTGAGGTTAGGGTAGGGTTAGGGTCAGGTTAGGGTAGGGTTAGGGTAGGTTAGGGTTAGGGTAGGGTAGGTTGGGTTAGGGTCAGGGTTAGGGTAGGGTTAGGTTAGGGTCAGGGTTAGGTTAGGGTTAGAGGGTTAGGGTTAGATTAGGGTTAGGTTAGGTTAGGGTTAGGTTAGGTTAGGGTTAGAGGGTTAGGTTAGGGTTAGATTAGGGTTAGGTTAGGGTTAGGTTAGGTTAGAGGGTTAGGTTAGGTTAGAGGGTTAGGTTAGGGTTAGGTTAGGTTAGGTTAGGGTTCGATTAGGGTTAGTTTAGGGTTAGAGGGTTAGGTTAGGGTTAGATTAGGGTTACAGGGTTAGGGTTAGGGTTAGGTTAGGTTAGGGTTAGGTTAGGGTAGGGTTAGGTTAGGGTAGGGTAGGGTTAGTTTAGGGTTAGAGGGTTAGGTTAGGGTTAGATTAGGGTTAGGGTAGGGTTAGTTTAGGGTTAGAGGGTTAGGTTAGGGTTAGTTTAGGGTTAGAGGGTTAGGTTAGGGTTAGTTTAGGGTTAGAGGGTTAGGTTAGGGTTAGATTAGGGTTTTAGGGTTAGGTTAGGGTTAGAGGGTTAGGTTAGGGTTAGATTAGGGTTAGATTAGGGTTTTAGGGTTAGGTTAGGGTAGGGTTAGGTTAGGTTAGGGTTAGAGGGTTAGGTTAGGTTAGGTTAGGTTAGTTTAGTTTAGGGTTAGGGTTAGGGTCGTGGAATTACTATGAAATTCATTTTTCCCCTATTAGGATCGCTCAGCATTTCCTTTCTGATGACGTAATTCTTTAAGAAAGACAGCGATGTTCAGGCTGATGTCCACGTGGACACACACGTGCGCTGATGTAATGCACTTACAGGGTAACACTAATCTCACCAGATCAGTGTAGCCGCAGCCAAATTCTATTAAAATGGCTGATGTCTTATTACAGAGGTGACCCATTTAAAAAGGTAAAACAAAAATTCAGATGAAACACAAAGTGCTTGGTTTGAATTAGGAATGTTTTAATTTGCAACCTTTCTAACCATCAAGTCCGATTGGTCTTTGCTCTTTAGAGGTTTTAAAGTCTCTTGAGGACATTTATTGAGACATACAGACATATGTCTCATGTACATATACATATGGATATGTCTCGGAGTTCCTTATGCTGGAGCCGAGAGGCACCAAGCTGTTCACGGGCACACAGGGCTCCTCTAACGATAGCCGTCTGCTCAGGTGCTTTCAAAAACAAGAGCATGGGCTAGAGCGTTAGTAGCCTTCCTCTTTTAGTCCAGCCACACCTATTTTTCCTGCAGTTCTTATCAGAAAATGTGACCTATTCTGCAGAATCGGAACCGCCGCTGAGGAAACGTGATCACCTCTTCTCTCTGCCTGAGTGAATAAACCTTTTGTAAATCATGATGTGTCAGGTAAAGCTTTACCTTAGCCAACAGTCGGGGCTATAAAAGCTGCTTTTAACACCACAGCTGATCGGTGTGTCAAAAGTTCTGAGTAAATGATGAAGTCAGCTTCTTTGCAAATGGCCGATTGAACAGGTGAACCAAAAGAACCCAAAGTGAAGGTGGTATTACTGAGAATAGGATTCTCAGCCTCATTGTAATTAAACAATCAAAAGTTCGGATCATCATCTAAACAATGCAAAGACACACCGTCCTTCATAAAACGGACCTCTAAGGCACTATATCCAGGGAAAATGGGGCCCAAAAAGGGGACCAAACTGGACCCTTGAGGACCAACGCGGGAAAGTGGGACCATGACACGGAAAATTTCTCAGTTGTGAGAAATGACAAATTTTCTGACTGAATGGGAAACGACTATGTCCAGGATGTCTGCTGAGAATGGAAGTTTCATCCCATTACGACTGTGCGTTCTTCTCTGCATCTCCCGACGTCCCACACACACGTTCACGGGATGTTGTTGCATTTCACCGGACCATTCGGAGGTCAGTCTTGGCTTCCTGATTGTTTTGAAGTGCAGTATTTTAACTGTGTGTCCCAGAAGGAGACACAAACTCTGTAACATGAGCAGAAGCAGACGTCACCCACAAATGCTGCGCTATCATTTGAAATGTTTTCAGCACACTAATTCGTAGTTTTTAGTGGGTCACTAACGCAGCCTTTTCTATCAGTTTTTTTGGGGAGCTATCGACCTAAAAGTTTGAGGGGACTACTTAAAATAATTGTACATTTTGTCCGAATCGCAGTCGCAGTAGGTGTAGGTGTGTCACACACACGGATGAGCAGTCACACACACCACCATCTCCCCTCACACACCCCGGAGGGGGAAGAGAACCGGTCCAATAGATGATCTGCAAGAGTTGTGCTGTCAGCCACTGTTCAGGCCGTCAGCAGACACCAACAGGCCTATTCAGGCTGCAGACAACACGTCACAAACGCCTCCATCGCGCCCTAAATTCAGCTTCACAGCTGTCGGAGCCGGCACCGTTGTTACGGCGACGGTTTGTTTAAAGGAAAAGGTCAAGAAAGACAAGCGTCATGTGGTCGCTGGGTCAAGTTTGTGCTCCTATTGATGAACTGTAGCAGTTCTGAGCATGTTCTCACATATGTGTCATTTTTGCATCAGGAAATATAAAATGTTTAATTGGAATGAAATCATTTGGAATTGTGTGATGTTTTGTCCTGTGTGTTCCTGCAGGGACGTCCAGTCGTCGTTCTTCTCCACGAATTGACAGAGTATGAAGGAGACTGGAGCATCCTCCCGGCTCTCCCACAGTAAATAAAGCTGCAACAGACGAGATTGTTGGAGAAACAGCACAACAACGTCTCTCTCCTGCATTATTTCAGTCTTTTTGCTGCTTATGGACAGTTGGCGTCATGGTTTATTTTTGTGGAGGAGGAAACGAGACTCAGACTGGCTGCTCTGCTCAGGGTGCTCCATAGATATCCAGAACACGAGGTGAGAGTCCCACACACACACACACACACACAGTCCCACACACACACACACACAGTCCCACACACACACACACACACACACAGTCCCACACACACACACACACACAGTACCACACACACACACACACACACACAGTCCCACACACACACACACACACACACACAGTCCCACACATACACACAGTCCCACACACACACACACACACACACAGTCCCACACACACACACACACAGACGCACACACACACACACACAGACGCACACACACACACACAGTCACACACACACACAGTCCCACACACACACACACACAGTCCCACACACACACACAGTCCCACACACACACACACACAGACGCACACACACACACACACACAGACGCACACACACACACACAGTCACACACACACACAGTCCCACACACACACACAGTCCCACACACACACACACACACACACAGTCCCACACACACACACACACAGACGCACACACACACACACACAGACGCACACACACACACACAGTCACACACACACACAGTCCCACACACACACACACGCAGTCCCACACACACACACACACAGACGCACAGTCCCACACACACACACACACACACACAGTCCCACACACACACACACACACACACACACACACACACACACACACACACACACAGTCCCACACACACACACAGTCCCACACACACACACACACACACACAGTCCCACACACACACACACACAGACGCACACACACACACACAGTCCCACACACACACACACACAGTCCCACACACACACACACAGTCCCACACACACACAGTCCCACACACACACACACAGTCCCACACACACACACACAGTCCCACACATAGACGCACACACACACACACACACACACAGTCCCACACACACACACACAGTCCCACACACACACAGTCCCACACATAGACGCACAGACGCACACACACAGACGCACACACACACACAGACGCACACACACACACAGATGCACACACACACAGACGCACACATACACACACACAGACGCACACACACACAGATGCACACATACACACACACAGATGCACACACACACACACACAGACGCACACACACATGCACAGACGCACACACACACAGACGCACACATACACACACACACAGATGCACACACACACACACACAGACGCACACACACATGCACAGATGCACACACACACACACAGACGCACACACACACAGACGCACACATACACACACACAGACGCACACACACACAGATGCACACACACACACACACAGACGCACACACACATGCACAGAGCCCTATATGTTACGAATTTGAAGGTGGTGTTGATTACCTCAAGAAAGCTTTATTATGTTTGTTTTTTCCAAGGAATGGTTTTTGGGTAGGGGTCTCCATGACGACGGGGCCTCTATCATCCACCACTATGCTTTTTCCGAAGACCCCAGTTCCTTTACTTACCCTGACCCCAGTGCAGGCTGGGCTGTTAGCAAACCGCTGCTAAAGAGGTTGGGTTCTAACTCTGTGTGTGTGTGTGTGTGTGCGTGTGTGTGTGTGTGTGTGTGTGTGCGTGCATTTCTTTTAACATTTCTCACTCCTGCATTTCAGACTTGCAGTGCGGCTCCAACATGAAAGTCTGAAGTCAGATTTTACCATCGACCTGCACCATGAGGTGAGGATTATTGATTCTGTTGTTATTATATTGGCTATATTATTATTATACATGATCATGTATCATTGATTGGATATTGCTGCGACAGATGGATTAAAATGCATTCACCACATAATTCTGTCCATGATTTTAGGCTTTTTGCCAAGTCTCTGGGTCATTGAACGTCACGCTGATCCCACAATGATGATGTGACACCACCACACCTCCTTTTCAGCTCTCCTCTTTTATGCGCAAATATAAACTTTTTAAGGTTTTCGGTGTTTGAAATGTTTGATAGGATCTGCCTAAAACAGATTAACATTCCTTTTATTAAAAATGAATTGTTGCCTCTCAAAAGGAACACGAGGAGTCTTTAACTCTGATCTGTGTTCTCTTTGAAATCCCCAAATTACTTTGGCTAAAACTGAATCAGTTGTTTCCCTTGTGCATGTGTGTGAGTCTAACAAGAGTTTCACGTTCAGTTGCTCCGCTAAAGCTGTCAGCAGGGGACCGGAGCCTCTGTTCCAATGGAACGATCCCCGATCCCTTTTCCAACATGTCTGCAGTCGTGTTAATACCCGTCGTTGTTTGGCCAGATTGCTCTGTATGTTTGGGAGGAAGGGAACGGGCCAAAGCTGACAGCAGTCCCAGAGTTCTGTTCACAGATGAGAGACAACTGTGCAACATCGTTCAC
>JAPVLW010000001.1:270000-280000 GCA_027382335.1 Takifugu ocellatus | reverse complement strand
GGGTTAGGGTTAGGGTTAGAGAGGGCTAGAGGGTTAGGGCTAGAGGGTTAGGGTTAGAGAGGGTTAGGGTTAGAGGGTTAGGGTTAGAGGGTTAGGGGTTAGGGTTAGAGGGTTAGGGTTAGAGGGTTAGGGTTAGGGTTAGGGTTAGAGGGTTAGGGTTAGGGGTTAGGGTTAGAGGGTTAGGGTTAGGGTTAGAGAGGGTTAGGGTTAGAGGGTTAGGTTTAGAGGGTTAGGGTTAGGGTTAGAGGGTTAGGGTTAGGGTTAGGGGGTTATAGGGTTAGAGGGTTAGGGTTAGAGGGTTAGGGTTAGGGGGTTATAGGGTTAGAGGGTTAGGGTTAGAGGGTTAGGGTTAGAGGGTTAGGGTTAGGGTTAGAGGGTTAGGGTTAGGTAACACTCCTCTCTCTGTGTTCCACCCCAGAATGGTCCTCAGCAGGGTTAGGGTTAGAGGGTTAGAGGATTAGGGTTGGGGTTAGGGTCAGGGTTAGAGGGTTAGGGTTAGAGGGTTAGGGTTAGGGTTAGAGGGTTAGGGTTGGGGTTAGGGTCAGGGTTAGGGTTAGGGTTAGAGAGGGTTAGGGTTAGCGTTAGAGGGTTAGGTGTTAGGGTTAGGGTTAGAGGGTTAGGGTTAGAGGGTTAGGGTTAGGGTTAGAGGGTTAGGGTTAGGTAACACTCCTCTCTCTGTGTTCCACCTCAGAATGGTCCTCAGCAGGGTGGCGGTGTCCAGGCTCATGTCCAGTGGCTGCAGCTGCCACAGTGATGACGCCCCAGATGACATGGTGATTGGCCGATGCTTCACTTCCCTGGGCGTTCCCATCACACACAGCCCTCTTTTCCACCAGGTGGGGAGCGACACACACCTATATTATATACATTATATATGAGGTCTCATCACTTCAGAATGTGTCTAAGAGCATGTTAGTGTTTCGAAAATCTTTAATTAGCTGTCTATGAGACACTTTGCGACATGATTTTGTGGCAGTTCTTTAATAAAAATGAAAATGTGTAGGGTTAGGGTTAGGGTTAGGGTTAGAGAGGAGCAGGAAGTTAAAACGGTCACAGTTTTAGATTGGAGAGGGTGAGTGGAATTCTCCCTCCCCACTCATAAAGGTCCTGTCTGCTGTTTCCCCCCCACTGGAACAGATCATGGAGGGAGAGGCTCTGCAACTGTTGGTGGGAGTCAGACATCGTTTCCTTCAGTATCAGATTAAGCTTAATGTTGCTGTAGTTAAATATGCTGTGAGTTCCAGAAGTGAACTAGTGTGGGTGTCATTGCTCACCAGGAATCACAGATAACCCTAACCCTAACCCTCTAACCCTAACCCTAACCCTCTAACCCTAACCCTAACCCTAACCCTCTAACCCTAACCCTCTAACCCTAACCCTAACCCTCTAACCCTAACCCTAACCAGGAATCACAGATAACCCTCTAACCCTAACCCTAACCCTCTAACCCTAACCCTAACCAGGAATCACAGATAACCCTCTAACCCTAACCCTAACCCTCTAACCCTAACCCTAACCCTAACCCTGACCCTCTAACCCTAACCCTCTCTAACCCTAACCCTAACCCTCTAACCCTAACCCTAACCCTCTAACCCTAACCCTAACCCTCTAACCCTAACCCTAACCCTGACCCTCTAACCCTAACCCTCTCTAACCCTAACCCTAACCCTCTAACCCTAACCCTAACCCTAACCCTAACCCTCTAACCCTAACCCTAACCCTAACCCCCTAACCCTAACCCTAACCCTAACCCTAACCCTAACCCTCTAACCCTAACCCTCTAACCCCCTAACCCTAACCCTAACCCTAACCCTAACCCTAACCCTAACCCTATCCTGTGTTGGATATTTTAGGCCCGACCTGATGACTACTCTGGAAAACTAATCTCCTCACAGCAGGCCATCTCTTTCCACAAGCACTGGAATGTCGATCCTCTGGCGGTCTACAAACACTGGCTGAAGGACGATCTTCCCCGGGACGAACTGTGACACACTGCCCACCACATGCACTTTGCTTCCCTGACCAGTCAGCCACTGTCAGCCTTTAGGGGGGACAGTACCCCCACATGCTTAATAGACCTGCCAGGATGCTGCAATACAATGGTGACCAGAATGGGGCCAGGAAAGGGCCCGGAGGCTCCCAGTCTTGAAGGATCAGGATCCAGTAAGAGAAAGGTTTCTGTTTTGTTGACGGACTCACGTGAGGCTGCGAGGAAGTTTAAAAATCTGTGTATGTAGTCAAGGTTTCTGCAAATCTTCCACATTGGAACACAATTGTGTGAATCTCTGTCAGTCATTTGTGGAAATTTAAATCACTTTTGAGCAAGTGCATGTTTCTGTGTGAGGAACCGGAGAGCGACGATTGGGCCATGCTAGCATTAATTAGAACGGATCATCACAGGTATCATGGCGGTGCACGAGGCTCCACTCTTTCTATCTGTTTGTCTTATTTTTCTAGTCTTCTCCTTCCTCATCCAGGCCAGATCCCCTTTTGCCTCAAGTCACTGTGACATCAGTTACCATGGTAACCACTGGAGCAGCACCAGTGCTGAACAGATGATGTTGGTGATTTTGGCAGAAACAGTGTTTAATGTACCAGGAAATAATAATAAATAATGAATAAAATGTTGAACTATTATGATGATCCAATGTTTCAACCTTACAGGAAGTAAGACGGCACTAATATGGTCGCTGGATTCGGTTTCACATCCACATGCAGCTGCGGGAGCGTCCCAGGCCCGTTATTATAGCGCTCTCTCATGTGTAAATATCACAGACTCGCTCCGTCCCTTCAACACTTTCACACCCTGCACATCCTGCACGGGCCACCGACCCTCTGTTCAGGTTGGGTTGGTAACGGCAGGAAACAGTTTCACCTCATGGGGAATTCCCAGGTTGGACATATTATGTTTGTTGGTGTCTATAGGTGTCATTTCATGAGATGTTTAAACATGTCACCAGTGGTTGTGCTCTGGGTGACCTGCTCAGTTTGTTCCAATACCAGTCACACCTAAAGGATACTGTCTCATTTTAACCCCCCCCCCCCCCACACACACACACACCCCTCTTCTGTACAGTCATTATTCCTCGTCCCATGCCCCCATTTGTCTCCCCGCAGTTTCAAACGTATTGTGCATGCATGTGTAAATGTAGCCTAAAGAGAATAAAAGGTCCTCCAAACGCATTCAGACAGCTGCCTGTTAATGTCGTCCAGATGAAGGACAACAGGGACACGAGCTGGACAAACCGGAATTATCAATGTGAGCTGGACAAACCGGAATTATCAATGTGAGCTGGACAAAGACAACGGGAATTATCAATGTGAGCTGGACAAACCGGAATTATCAATGTGAGCTGGACAAAGACAACGGGAATTATCAATATGAGCTGGACAAACCGGAATTATCAATGTGAGCTGGACAAAGACAAACCAGAATTATCAATGTGAGCTGGACAAAGACAACGGGAATTATTAGGTGTTTGACCTTATAAAAGGAGCCGAACAAACAGCAGCTGAGGAGGAAGTGAGCCTTCCATCTTAGTCCCATCTACTTGGTGCTCTGCTCACTAATGCTCTAACCCTAACCCTAACCCTCTAACCCTAACCCTAACCCTAACCCTCTAACCCTAACCCTAACCCTAACCCTCTAACCTTCTTCCCTGTTTGTCTCAAAGTTGCAGCCGATCAGGGACCTTTAACTGATTACTTTCATTACGTATTAAAGAACTTAAAAACATAAGATGGATGCAACAAAACCAGGCACGTTCAAACTGAAACAAACTATCAAGCAACAACGTTTCTTAAACAAGCGCTGGAAATGAAGACTTTTAGGAAAAGTCTGGCTCTGACTCTGGTCATAAATTCGGAATAAAAGGTCCATTTTCCATCTAATTCCAGAGCTGCTGGATGCTGAAGAGTGCAGCCGCTCAGCCTTCCTGCCCTGTGGCCAAGCAGACTGAAAATCTGTTAGTGATGTTTCAGCAGAAGAGAAACACATGTTGAGACGTAACGACGCACTGTTCTTGTACCAGTGCCGAAAACAAGAGGTTTGGGATCAAATACGAGGAGCCTTGGGCCATCGATCTGCTTCAGATTATCCACAGGAACAAACTGAACATTATGTGCCAATATTCATGCACGGAGGAGGTGTTTGTGCCCGAGAGTGGAGAGGAGACGTGTGCAGATGTCTAAGACTACAGTATGATACTGATTAGAGGAGCACCTGAGAGCTCGAGGCTGTTGGAATAGAAGATGAAACCAATTCACCGTTGAGGCTGCCTCTCCTAATGTAATGCCCCTAATATAATGCTCCTAATGTAATGCCCCTAATGTAATGCCCCTAATGTAATGCCCCTAATGTAATGCCCCTAATGTAATGCTCCTAATGTAATGCCCCTAATGTAATGCCCCTAATGTAATGCCCCTAATGTAATGCCCCTAATGTAATGCTCCTAATGTAATGCCCCTAATATAATGCCCCTAATGTAATGCCCCTAATATAATGCCCCTAATGTAATGCCCCTAATGTAATGCTCCTAATATAATGCTCCTAATATAATGCCCCTAATGTAATGCCCCTAATATAATGCCCCTAATGTAATGCCCCTAATGTAATGCTCCTAATATAATGCCCCTAATGTAATGCCCCTAATGTAATGCTCCTAATATAATGCCCCTAATGTAATGCCCCTAATGTAATGCCCCTAATGTAATGCCCCTAATGTAATGCTCCTAATATAATGCTCCTAATATAATGCTCCTAATATAATGCTCCTAATATAATGCTCCTAATATAATGCCCCTAATATAATGCCCCTAATGTAATGCTCCTAATATAATGCCCCTAATATAATGCCCCTAATGTAATGCCCCTAATGTAATGCCCCTAATATAATGCCCCTAATGTAATGCTCCTAATGTAATGCCCCTAATGTAATGCTCCTAATATAATGCTCCTAATATAATGCTCCTAATATAATGCTCCTAATATAATGCCCCTAATGTAATGCCCCTAATATAATGCCCCTAATGTAATGCTCCTAATATAATGCTCCTAATATAATGCTCCTAATATAATGCCCCTAATGTAATGCCCCTAATATAATGCCCCTAATGTAATGCCCCTAATGTAATGCTCCTAATATAATGCTCCTAATATAATGCTCCTAATATAATGCTCCTAATATAATGCTCCTAATATAATGCCCCTAATATAATGCCCCTAATGTAATGCCCCTAATGTAATGCCCCTAATATAATGCTCCTAATGTAATGCTCCTAATGTAATGCCCCTAATGTAATGCCCCTAATATAATGCCCCTAATATAATGCTCCTAATATAATGCTCCTAATATAATGCTCCTAATATAATGCCCCTAATATAATGCCCCTAATGTAATGCCCCTAATGTAATGCCCCTAATATAATGCTCCTAATGTAATGCTCCTAATGTAATGCCCCTAATGTAATGCCCCTAATATAATGCCCCTAATATAATGCTCCTAATATAATGCTCCTAATATAATGCTCCTAATATAATGCCCCTAATATAATGCCCCTAATGTAATGCCCCTAATGTAATGCCCCTAATATAATGCTCCTAATATAATGCTCCTAATATAATGCTCCTAATGTAATGCCCCTAATGTAATGCTCCTAATGTAATGCCCCTAATGTAATGCTCCTAATATAATGCTCCTAATATAATGCTCCTAATATAATGCTCCTAATGTAATGCCCCTAATGTAATGCTCCTAATGTAATGCTCCTAATGTAATGCCCCTAATGTAATGCTCCTAATATAATGCTCCTAATATAATGCCCCTAATATAATGCTCCTAATGTAATGCCCCTAATATAATGCCCCTAATGTAATGCTCCTAATGTAATGCCCCTGATGTAATGCTCCTAATATAATGCCCCTAATGTAATGCTCCTAATGTAATGCCCCTAATATAATGCCCCTGATGTAATGCTCCTAATGTAATGCTCCTAATGTAATGCTCCTAATGTAATGCCCCTAATGTAATGCCCCTAATGTAATGCTCCTAATGTAATGCCCCTGATGTAATGCTCCTAATATAATGCCCCTAATGTAATGCTCCTAATGTAATGCCCCTAATATAATGCCCCTAATGTAATGCTCCTAATGTAATGCCCCTAATGTAATGCTCCTAATATAATGCTCCTAATATAATGCCCCTAATATAATGCTCCTAATGTAATGCTCCTAATATAATGCTCCTAATATAATGCCCCTAATGTAATGCTCCTAATGTAATGCCCCTAATGTAATGCTCCTAATGTAATGCTCCTAATGTAATGCCCCTAATGTAATGCTCCTAATGTAATGCCCCTAATATAATGCCCCTAATGTAATGCTCCTAATGTAATGCCCCTAATGTAATGCTCCTAATATAATGCCCCTAATGTAATGCTCCTAATATAATGCCCCTAATGTAATGCTCCTAATGTAATGCCCCTAATGTAATGCCCCTAATGTAATGCCCCTAATGTAATGCTCCTAATGTAATGCCCCTAATGTAATGCTCCTAATGTAATGCCCCTAATGTAATGCCCCTAATGTAATGCTCCTAATGTAATGCTCCTAATGTAATGCCCCTAATATAATGCCCCTAATGTAATGCTCCTAATGTAATGCTCCTAATGTAATGCTCCTAATATAATGCTCCTAATGTAATGCTCCTAATGTAATGCTCCTAATGTAATGCCCCTAATGTAATGCCCCTAATGTAATGCTCCTAATGTAATGCCCCTAATGTAATGCCCCTAATGTAATGCTCCTAATATAATGCTCCTAATGTAATGCTCCTAATGTAATGCCCCTAATGTAATGCTCCTAATGTAATGCTCCTAATGTAATGCCCCTAATATAATGCCCCTAATGTAATGCTCCTAATATAATGCTCCTAATGTAATGCTCCTAATGTAATGCCCCTAATATAATGCTCCTAATGTAATGCTCCTAATATAATGCTCCTAATGTAATGCTCCTAATGTAATGCCCCTAATATAATGCTCCTAATGTAATGCTCCTAATGTAATGCTCCTAATATAATGCTCCTAATGTAATGCTCCTAATGTAATGCCCCTAATATAATGCTCCTAATGTAATGCTCCTAATGTAATGCTCCTAATATAATGCTCCTAATATAATGCTTCTAATATAATGCTCCTAATATAATGCTCCTAATGTAATGCTCCTAATATAATGCTCCTAATGTAATGCTCCTAATATACCGTAATGCCCCTAATATAATGCTCCTAATGTAATGCTGCTAATGTAATGCCCCTAATATAATGCTCCTAATATAATGCTCCTAATATAATGCTCCTAATGTAATGCCCCTAATGTAATGCTCCTAATGTAATGCTCCTAATATAATGCTCCTAATGTAATGCTCCTAATATAATGCTCCTAATGTAATGCCCCTAATGTAATGCTCCTAATGTAATGCTCCTAATATAATGCTCCTAATGTAATGCTCCTAATGTAATGCCCCTAATGTAATGCCCCTAATGTAATGCTCCTAATGTAATGCCCCTAATATAATGCCCCTAATATAATGCCCCTAATATAATGCTCCTAATATAATGCTCCTAATGTAATGCCCCTAATGTAATGCTCCTAATGTAATGCTCCTAATATAATGCTCCTAATGTAATGCTCCTAATATAATGCTCCTAATGTAATGCCCCTAATGTAATGCTCCTAATGTAATGCTCCTAATATAATGCTCCTAATGTAATGCTCCTAATGTAATGCCCCTAATATAATGCCCCTAATGTAATGCTCCTAATGTAATGCCCCTAATATAATGCCCCTAATATAATGCCCCTAATATAATGCCCCTAATATAATGCTCCTAATGTAATGCTCCTAATGTAATGCTCCTAATGTAATGCCCCTAATATAATGCCCCTAATGTAATGCCCCTAATATAATGCCCCTAATATAATGCTCCTAATATAATGCTCCTAATGTAATGCTCCTAATATAATGCTCCTAGTGTAATGCTCCTAATGTAATGCCCCTAATATAATGCCCCTAATGTAATGCCCCTAATGTAATGCCCCTAATATAATGCCCCTAATATAATGCCCCTAATATAATGCTCCTAATATAATGCTCCTAATGTAATGCTCCTAATATAATGCTCCTAATGTAATGCTCCTAATGTAATGCTCCTAATATAATGATCCTAATATAATGCTCCTAATATAATGCTCCTAATGTAATGCCCCTAATATAATGCCCCTAATGTAATGCCCCTAATATAATGCCCCTAATATAATGCCCCTAATATAATGCTCCTAATATAATGATCCTAATATAATGCTCCTAATATAATGCCCCTAATATAATGCTCCTAATGTAATGCTCCTAATGTAATGCCCCTAATATAATGCTCCTAATATAATGATCCTAATATAATGCTCCTAATATAATGCTCCTAATGTAATGCTCCTAATGTAATGCCCCTAATATAATGCTCCTAATATAATGCTCCTAATGTAATGCCCCTAATGTAATGCTCCTAATGTAATGCTCCTAATGTAATGCTCCTAATATAATGCTCCTAATGTAATGCCCCTAATGTAATGCTCCTAATATAATGCCCCTAATATAATGCTCCTAATATAATGCTCCTAATGTAATGCTCCTAATGTAATGCCCCTAATGTAATGCTCCTAATGTAATGCTCCTAATGTAATGCTCCTAATGTAATGCCCCTAATATAATGCTCCTAATATAATGCTCCTAATGTAATGCCCCTAATGTAATGCTCCTAATGTAATGCTCCTAATGTAATGCTCCTAATATAATGCTCCTAATGTAATGCCCCTAATGTAATGCTCCTAATATAATGCCCCTAATATAATGCTCCTAATATAATGCTCCTAATGTAATGCTCCTAATGTAATGCCCCTAATGTAATGCTCCTAATGTAATGCTCCTAATATAATGCTCCTAATGTAATGCTCCTAATATAATGCTCCTAATGTAATGCTCCTAATATAATTACCATTGTACCCCTAACCCTAACCAAGCACCTGGAGATGCATCTGACAGAAGATCCACAACATGTTTAATGGGGTTAGAGCAGCTTCAGTTACTGTTGCTATTCATAGAAATATATAGTATTTTTCTATGTGTTTATGTGCTCTCCCCTCCTCTTCTCTCCTCTTCTCTCCTCTCCTCTCCTCTCCTAACCCTCTCCCCTCCTCTCCTACCCTCCTCCTCTCCTCTCCTCTCCTCTCCTCTCCCCTCCTCCCCTCCCCTCCTCCTCTCCTCTCCTCTCCTCTCCTCTCCTCTCCTCTCCTCTCCTCTCCTCTCCTCTCCTCTCCTCTCCTCTCCTCTCCTCTCCCCTCCCCTCCCTTAGGGTTAGGGTTAGGGTTAGTCATCATGTTATGGGAGCTGAGGGTTGACTGAGCTGGGGGAGTGGGTTAGGGTTAGGGTTAGGGGTTAGGGGTTAGGGTTAGGGTTAGGGTTAGTCATCATGTTATGGGAGCTGAGGGTTGACTGAGCTGGGGGAGTGGGTTAGGGTTAGGGTTAGGGGTTAGGGGTTAGGGTTAGGGTTAGGGTTAGTCATCATGTTATGGGAGCTGAGGGTTGACTGAGCTGGGGGAGTGGGAATAAAACTAATGAGGCTAACAGCACGTTACCAAGGCAGATCTTTCCTGCGTCTGGAAACAGACTCAGGTTCCATGGGTTGGGTTATTTAGGGTTGTTGGACTGATAAAACTATGGGAAATGTTCATGACTTCAGCCATCTCATCAATGACGACCAGGTCGTTCCTCAAAAATAGCCCTGTTGCATAAATCAGTTTTTTAAAGAGGTCAGAGGTCAGAGGTCACGTATCCAACACTGCTGGATTTAAGGTTGACTGGGAGTTGTTAAAGAGCCCCAAAGTCCCCACGGTGTGTTTGGGATTGAGCCCAACTGCGTTACTGCCAGCACGGAGGGTTTCACCAGGA
>JAPVLW010000001.1:252500-262500 GCA_027382335.1 Takifugu ocellatus | reverse complement strand
TGTGTAAGTGTGTGCTGCACCTGCGGAGGGTTAGCACCTGTGTGTGTGCTGCACCTGCGGAGGGTTAGCACCTGTGTAAGTGTGTGTGCTGCACCTGCGGAGGGTTAGCACCTGTGTAAGTGTGTGCTGCACCTGCGGAGGGTTAGCACCTGTGTGTGTGCTGCACCTGCAGAGGGTTAGCACCTGTGTAAGTGTGTGTGCTGCACCTGCGGAGGGTTAGCACCTGTGTAAGTGTGTGTGCTGCACCTGCGGAGGGTTAGCACCTGTGTAAGTGTGTGTGCTGCACCTGCGGAGGGTTAGCACCTGTGTAAGTGTGTGTGCTGCACCTGCGGAGGGTTAGCACCTGTGTGTGTGCTGCACCTGCAGAGGGTTAGCACCTGTGTAAGTGTGTGTGCTGCACCTGCGGAGGGTTAGCACCTGTGTAAGTGTGTGTGCTGCACCTGCGGAGGGTTAGCACCTGTGTAAGTGTGTGCTGCACCTGCGGAGGGTTAGCACCTGTGTAAGTGTGTGTGCTGCACCTGCGGAGGGTTAGCACCTGTGTAAGTGTGTGCTGCACCTGCGGAGGGTTAGCACCTGTGTAAGTGTGTGCTGCACCTGCGGAGGGTTAGCACCTGTGTAAGTGTGTGCTGCACCTGCGGAGGGTTAGCACCTGTGTGTGTGCTGCACCTGCGGAGGGTTAGCACCTGTGTAAGTGTGTGCTGCACCTGCGGAGGGTTAGCACCTGTGTAAGTGTGTGCTGCACCTGCGGAGGGTTAGCACCTGTGTAAGTGTGTGTGCTCATCCCTGGGAGTGTGTAGTCCTCCAGGTGTATCCCCAGAGCTGCGACTGCATCCAAACAGACGTGAAGTGTGTGGCGCTCCACCTGCAGGAGGTTCCCCAGGTTTCCCCCAATGTGACCTGGCTGTAAGTCACATGATCTGTGGCGCTGCTTCACCCTTTTCCCTCTGGGTCTCATGTCAGGTGCTATTTCACTGTCTTCTCACAGGTCTCTGCGGGGCAATAAAATCCAAGCTTTGTCCAATTTTGTTTTGGCAGAATACGCACACCTAGAAAGACTGTAAGAACCTCCATAAAATATCTTCTTGTTGCATTTTTGCCTCATTAGAAAGAAAAAGAAGAAAAAACATGAATAAGATTTTTTTTGTTGTATTTAATACTTCTTTTTTCAAAGCAGAAATGGAGTCATGGAGAGAAATGAACCCAACAGACAGAAATTCCCATTGCTAACATGATCTTTAGCTAAATGATGTGTATCAGACGGCAGATCGAGCTGCGGTTGAAAATGGCAACATTGCTTTAACGAGGCTAAAGCTAAAGCTAATAGCTCTGACTCTGTGGCTCTAACGAGGCTAAAGCTAAAGCTAATAGCTCTGACTCTGTTGCTTTAACGAGGCTAAAGCTAATAGCTCTGACTCTGTGGCTCTAACGAGGCTAAAGCTAATAGCTCTGACTCTGTTGCTTTAACGAGGCTAAAGCTAAAGCTAATAGCTCTGACTCTGTTGCTTTAACGAGGCTAAAGCTAAAGCTAATAGCTCTGACTCTGTTGCTCTAACGAGGCTAAAGCTAAAGCTAATAGCTCTGACTGTTGCTCTAACGAGGCTAAAGCTAAAGCTAATAGCTCTGACTCTGTTGCTCTAACGAGGCTAAAGCTAATAGCTCTGACTCTGACATGGTCTCGTTCCTCCCCAGGTTTCTGCAAAACAACAGCCTCCATTTTATTTCCCAGCATGCTTTCAGCGGCCTGCGCAGTTTAAAGAAGTTGTAAGTATCCTGCCAGTGTCGTCAGGACCCCGAACAGGGTCCTGTTCAGGACCAGGACATGAACAGGGTCCTGAACAGGGTCCCGAATAGGGTCCTGTTCAGGACCAGGACATGAACAGGGTCCTGAACAGGGTCCCGAACAGGGTCCTGTTCAGGACCAGGACATGAACAGGGTCCCGAACAGGGTCCTGTTCAGGACCAGGACATGAACAGGGTCCTGAACAGGGTCCCGAACAGGGTCCTGTTCAGGACCAGGACATGAACAGGGTCCTGAACAGGGTCCCGAACAGGGGCCTGTTCAGGACCAGGACATGAACAGGGTCCCGAACAGGGTCCTGTTCAGGACCAGGACATGAACAGGGTCCTGAACAGGGTCCCGAACAGGGGCCTGCAGACTGCACCTCATGAGGGTGGGTCCGCCTTTCCTGGTGTCCCATCTCCAGCCTCCTTCTCAGGCCTCTGAAGGAGGGCGCTCGACTTTCCCTCCATGTCCTGTCACATGCTCCAGTGCCTCATGACCCCCCACCAGCTTCTGGCCTCCTGCTCATCATTTTGCTTTTCTTTCCCACTCTGGGAATTCTCACACGTCTTCCTCTAGTTCCAGCGCCCTCATTTCCATCCTGGTGCTGAAGAGCTCTGGTACTCTGAGGCGGGTCTCACGCCCTCACATCTGCTCGCTTCACACACCCTCCACACGCCAGCCTGGGCATGCAGCACTTCCCAAATCATCCAGATTCACATTTGATTCAAAAATCATAGAACAGGAAAATGCCTGAAACATCAACTGATTAATAAACTTTACCTTGAAAAGAGATCTTTGTAGAAGATCTTTAGATCTTTGTAGAAGATCTAAAGATCTTTGTAGAAGATCTAAAGATCTTTATTCAACCAGCTGTTTTTAATGTATTTGAGGTTTCTTAGTCAGAACCTAATATCCAGCCTCAGTCCTGGTGTGTTCATGGATCTTCATCAGCTACAGTGGCTGTGAGTCACACACACACACTCACACACCCTCACACACACACTCACACACACACACTCACACACCCTCACACACACACGCACACACCCTCACATACACACCCTCAGACACACACACACGCACACACCCTCACACACACACGCACACCCTCACATACACACCCTCAGACACACACACACACGCACACCCTCACACACACCCTCACACACACACTCACACACACTCCCTCTCACACACACACACGCACACCCTCACATACACACCCTCACACACACACACACACACACACTTTGTATTTCTAAATGTTGGTCTGTGATCTCTAAGGTCCAGATTGTGTCACAGAAATGTTCTTTTCTCATCATCACAACCCTCAGATGTTGGAGGAAACAGCTCTTCCATGAGCTCCAAATATATGTTGAGATCTTTTTGAGTCTAGTTTAGTAAAACTGTTCTGATTTCTTCCTTTCTGTGCCAGCGTGTTGGACCACAACCCTCTGAGGATTCTGTCCCAGGACACTTTCATTGGGCTCCAGTCTCTGAAATATCTGTGAGTCAAGTTCTGTTCTGTTATATATATATACACAGTATATATATATACACTGTGTATATATATATATATATATTCTGATGGTCTCCACACCTGGTGTGTGCTCCTCAGGTCCCTGGTGGACACCTCCCTGCAGCAGCTTCCTCAACACAGCTTCTGTCAGCACATGCCGGGCCTGGACTGGCTGTGAGTCTGCTCGGGCCGGACCTGTGGGGGGGCTGCTTCACACTAATCTGTGTAAATATTTCCCACTTTCCGCCCTCTTTGTTCACTCAGAGATCTCGAAGGGAACCAAATCCAAACTCTCAACTACTCGATTTTGAAGACGTGCGGCGAGCTTGAAGCTCTGTAAGCGTTCTTTCATCTTTCCCCTTTCACCCTGTGCTTCAAAGCAACATATTTATTGGACCCCCCCTAAACACCAATTCACAGACTGTTTTGGATCTCCTGTCTTCAGATTACTGATGGACAACAGGATCCAGCGAATTCCCGACAACACTTTCCACTCCCTCTGGAAACTGGCTGAACTGTGAGTAAGAGCCAGTGATGCTTCTGATCTCTGGTCCTGATAATCAGATGGTTACTAGTGCCCAGCAATAAGTAACAAATCAGACAAGTGATGAAAGGCTTGGGCAGGGAGAGACGACCCGTTCTCAGGTCCTGTCAGTGGCATCAAGGGAAGCGTGGAGGTCCGTTTGGTGTCCATCTGGGATAAGGGTTCCATGCTCCGCTCGTGTCTGAAGCTGCTTATTTTGTGCGACCCGTTCTTAGAACTGGCAACCGTGTGTCGATTGTCCCTCATCGTAGAAAAAGGTGCTCAAAACTTGGCGGAGTATCAAATATCCAGAACACGTAGAGACAGAGGACATTACAGACAAGGCGCACTCTCCATACACCATCTGCTGTCTCTTCCTGCCCCCCCAGCTGGGGTAAATGTGAAATGTCTGCTCAGTCTTTACATCCACGCTTTCCTCCTTTCTGCTGTCCAGGAATCTGTCCAGCAACCGGATAAAGGAGCTGCCAAGAAGCACCTTTCAAACCCTCT
The DNA here is from genome assembly GCA_027382335.1 of Takifugu ocellatus. Classification (NCBI taxonomy): domain Eukaryota; kingdom Metazoa; phylum Chordata; class Actinopteri; order Tetraodontiformes; family Tetraodontidae; genus Takifugu; species Takifugu ocellatus. The sequence goes on along the minus strand of JAPVLW010000001.1, from coordinate 258,165 downwards.
CCAAGTCGCTGCTCAAGCTGTGAGTGAAGAAAAGGTGCAAGTGTGGTGTTTCTTGTGCCGAAACCTTGGACTCCAGCAGATTTCGGCATTTTTCCGGGTCTCTGGAGCCCGTCCGGTGCAGAGATGCAATCGTCAGAGGGAGGCGGCGATTATGTTTTCATAATTCATGCTGAGCTCATTCCACCTTCCAGGGGAAGCACAACTCTCCAGCCACAAACCTTCTTTGGCAGAAGAAACGAATCAAGTGTTCCATCAAGGGGAGGGGGTCATGTGACACAAGTATGGATTCTTCTGTTTGTTTCTTTCTGCAGGAACATCTCATACAACCCTCTTCTCCGCATTCACCCCGGCCACTTCGACCACCTGATTCAGCTGCAATCTCTGTGAGGATCCTGATGCACACACGTTTAATTCATTTACAATTAATTTAATTTAGAACACACGTTCTAAATGAGTCTCGCTCTGATGGTCTCTCCTCCCCTCCCTGCAGGGCTCTGGAGGGGATAGAAATCCCTGAAATTGAAACAAAGATGTTCCTGCCCATGAAGAACCTCTCCCACATGTATGCACACCTTTGAGGAGTACCTGGCACGTGTCGTTCCACCACCGTCTTCTTCCTCTGTTCTTCTTCCAGCTATTTCAAGACATTCCAGTACTGCTCTTACGCGCCCCACGTCCGTTCCTGTAAGCCCAATACGGATGGGATTTCTTCCTTTGAGGACCTGTTGGCTAACGTGGTGCTGCGAGTGTCCGTCTGGGTCATTGCCTTCATCACGTGCTTTGGTAACCTCCTGGTCATCGGCATGAGGTCACTGATCCGAGCGGAGAACAACCAGCATGCTGCTTGCATCAAAGTCCTGTGCTGTGAGTGACACTCTCCCTCAGGGTTCCGGTTCCGGTTCGGGAATAAAAGAGGTAGATGCAGGCCGGGAGGATTAAAGCCGGACTTGCATCCGTACCCAGAATGCTGGGATGGATGGTTTAGCTGTTCAAAATGTCGGCTCCTCTGTTTTCGTGCAGGTGCAGACTGCCTCATGGGGGTCTACCTTTTCTTCCTTGGAGTTTCTGATGTGAAATTCCGAGGAGAGTACAACCGAAACGCCCTGCTCTGGATGGAGAGTGTGGAGTGTCGAACCATCGGATTCCTGGCCATGCTGTCCTCAGAAGTAATTTAAGGGAGTACATGTGTCTCAACAGGAGCAGAAGGCACCACTCAGACGTTTCTGCTGCACTGCCTGTAGCTCACTGGAATCACAGTGAAGCAGCAACTCTGTGAAATCTAGTTTAAGGGTGAAATAGCCTGTTTGTGCTTTGGGTTCCATGAGGATGAGGATGAGGATGAGGATGATAGGAGGTTTTGCCTTGGTTGGGTTGTTTTCCGTACGTTTTGTAATGATGTTAGCCTTCCAGTTGACAGTGATTCTCTACTCTTTTCCCCAAACAAAAACCCCAGGTGTCTGTTCTGCTCCTGACCTACCTGACCTTGGAGAAGTTCCTCGTCATTGTGTTTCCCTTCAGCAATTTGCGCCCCAGCAAACCTCTGACTGGGGTACTTGCCCCACATCTTACAAATAAATAGCATCATCCGCTCACTTATCTTGCTTATAAAATGGCCATGTGGTGTAAAATGTTGAAGCTGACCCTCACACTATGGTATTCGATTCTATAGATTCTATAGATTCTCTTTACAGCTGAAACAAAGCTTGCCCGTGTTGCATCTGGCATCTGTTTGATGACTGACTTTCTTTGTTAGCGTTAAAAGTCTGGCAGCTACTTTATAGACCACACTCACGACGCTGCTGAGGCGCAGTGAGAGATGGAGAGAGGCTGAATGAATACTGACGTCAGCAGGTGGCGACAGGAGGTGGCGGAATTCCATCTCCATCAGCAGAACTCTGCTGACTATGTGTCTCTGTGACACCCCCCCACAAGGTGGTCCTGGCCTCCATCTGGCTACTAGGCGTCGTGATTGCGGCCGTGCCCCTAATGAACGAGGATGTGTTTGGGAACTATTATGGACGTAATGGGGTCTGCTTTCCCCTTCACTCTGACAGGCAGGAGAAACCTACTGCCAAAGGATATTCCACAGGCATTTTCCTGGGTAAATTCCAAAGCAAACTCCCCCAACAGCTCATTTCCTTGCTATTGATGTTGCCATTATTGCACACAAACACAAACTGTGTGTGTTTGAGTTCAATCTTTACTTAACAGCATGTGCCTCTTTAGGTCTGAACCTGGTGGCATTCCTGATCATCGTCTTCTCCTACTCCAGCATGTTCTACTCCATCTATAAGACCGGGATTAATGCGACGGATGTGAGGAGCAGGCTGCACAGAGATGTGGCTGTGGCCAATCGCTTTTTCTTCATAGTGTTCTCTGATGCCCTCTGCTGGATTCCCATATTTTTAGTGAAGATCCTGTCCCTCCTGGAGGTGGAGATACCAGGTAGGGCATCTCTGGTCTGTGTGTTAATGTTTTAAATGACAGAGTTAATAATGGAGCAGTGATGTGGTTTTCTGAACTCCTAATTTATGGAACAGGATGAATAAAAAAGGACAACTCTCCTTCTTTGCTGTAGACACCATCTCCAGCTGGGTAGTCATCTTCATCCTTCCCATCAACAGTGCCTTGAACCCCATACTCTACACCTTGACCACAAGCTTTTTCAGAGAGCAGGTGGAGGTCTCACTCTGCCGCTGGCAGAGACGACACATGTTGAAGAAAGACCACAAAAGCCTCACCTCGTCCACCATCCTCATGGAGACCCCACAGATTTCCTGCTACCATCTCTCGTCCTACCTCCAGCGCGTATCACTGAGAGATGCAGATCCCCGCTATGCCTGAAGGGGGCAGGAACCTTTTCTGGACTAAACTGACTGGTGGCTGAGGACTGGTTACTAGTTAAATCTACAAGTGTGGTAGTTAGGGTTAGGGTTAGTGACAATGACCGAGCTGTTTCATCATGGCTTTGCAGGACACGTGCAGCACTTTCTCTTTGACTGTAGCCTTGGCACAGCTGCCCTCGGATGATTCTTGGTTCTTCTTCACAGCTTTGACAGTGTTGGATGTACAGTAACTGCAGCCAAGGCAACATTCCACCAGTGTCACAAATTAGCCTTTAAACCAAAAGTCCACAATAGAAGCATTACGTTCAATTACCTGCTAAAATGAGTTTTGGATTTAGAAATGTGGACAGCTCCATCTTCCTCTTGGTTAGGGTGTAAATGCCCAAAATGCTGCTCCCAGTTATGATCTAATGACGCTGGTGTGGAACTGGAGGGTCTGCTGGGAGACTAATGGTTGTTAAAGTGACGCTATAATGATGGTTTAATATTATTGTTTGATCAAAGTTGTTGATTATCTGCATGTGCAACAGGATCGCATCCTTCAGGTCCATTGATCATCCTTATAGTAAATGCTACATCAGCAGTCTGAGCTCAATATTCCTGCAGAAAAAGACTCATTGCACTGAAACAGGCAGCAGCTTCCTGCCTTCCTTGGCTCCAAGTGTCTGACACGGTCTATAAATGTTTAAAGAAGTAGGTCAGGTTGATGGTGCTAAGGAAGAATATTTTTTAAAAATATTTTCTTCAGGAAGTTTAAATTGACTTCATTCAATCAATACTGTTCAAGCCATTTCTGTTATTTTCCCATAATGATTGTTCAGTCTCAGTTTGTATTATGCTAATTAATTATGTCGTCAGTGGAGTATTGCGTTAAGTGACATCAATACAGTAGATGACTGTTGCTATTTAGATGCTTTAACCTGTACATATTTCAGATAAGTGAACACCCTTTGATGAAGTAAAGACACGTCCAGTTATGCTCTTCAGCTCTTCTTCTGTATCATTTGGTACGGGAGCATTTCTGTGTCTCTCTTTGTTGTTGTTGTTGTCAGTTCCGTGGATTTTGTGTATTGGTTTTACTATGGCTCCTAGGCTGAAAAAATAAGAATTCAAAAAGAAAGCACACTAGTAATACTTTATTGAGAGAACTTGCACCGTTTTGAAGTGTAACTATTAAACCAGAGCATTAAAAACAAACCCAAAGTAGTAGAGTACTGTGTGATTGGGCATAATACTACTAGTAAAATATTAACATTAATTATTAAGATAATCCAAATGACTGGTGTTCAGCCCCCCTGCAGGGCTCAGCATCCTTTCGTGGCAGGTGTCCTGTCCTTGGACTAAGCGACGCCCTTGACGACCGCTTGATGGACACCACCGAGAACCAATGAGCGACGGTTATTTCTCCAGCTTCCAGCAGTCCTGTTTCCTGATTGGTTGCGAGGGGCGGGGCCTGTCATCCCGAGACGAAGCGCTGTCAGCCGAGGCGGCACGAGGAGGAGAGACGAGGCGCATCGATGAAAACAAGCCTTTAAACCCCACAAAGAAAGGAGCCGATGATCCTGCCGGTGTGAAGGTCGACGCAGCAAAGGTAACACCGCCTAAAGCGTCGCTCCTGTGGTGCTTGTGGATGTTTAATGACCGTGATGACACAAAGCCACCGAGCGGGGACTCGATACAGCGGCAGCATCGATGCAACTGCTGCGGGGGCTCGAATTAGCCTGGTGGCTACCGAGTTAGCTGCAGGGATAGCTGATTATGGGCTCAATATCCACAATGAAAACCAAAATGTGGCGAGCTGGACACACGCTTCTTGAGAATAATAATGGTAGAAATAACTGTGACCGGTTGTGAGAGGGGTTAGCCGAAGAACCGTCTTTTATATTGGCAGCTGCCGTTGATAAATACACATCAGTGATGACGTTATAACCTGCTAAACACTCTGTTAGCTACCAGCTGGGTAGCTGCTGTCATTAACACAAAGCACAATTGCTACGTGCTAACGAATCCGTCTCCGTAAGTGGAGCACAACCCATGAAGCCTCCCCGTACGGGCGCGGATGCGCCTTGACCCACCCAGGATGCGCCTCTTCCTGCCTCCCGGTGTCCTCCAGCGAGGATGCTCGGAGCTCAGCTTGAACATTGAGGGTTGGAATGCCGGCCTTCCAACAGGGATGAGTTGCTCCCACACGCGGGTTCAGAGGCCAACTCAGTAAGACCGAGGACCTCTATTTCAGGCAGGAGAGTTTGTCTGCCTTCTTTTGGTCGGGGGTGTTTAAGCATCAATATGTTCGGCCAAGAACAGCGTAAATGATAAGATGGGACAGGTGGAAGGAGCAGAAAGGGGCCGTGTCTTTAGGAGCAGGCTGATTCTTTTCAGGAATCTTCCTTTTCCTTTAAATCCAGACCCTCAGCAACCTCTTCCGGTCCCGTTGGGTCACATTGTAAACATGAGCTGCCCTGGGCTCTTGGTCCTTAATCACGAGAGACATGGAAAGTTTTATGTTGCTGTAATGGAGAGAATTAAGCGAGAATTCAGGAAAACTGCATTGGAAAAAATAGATTTTCTAAAAATTAGTCATCTTTTGTGTTGGTTGGACCTACAAAGTTCTAATGTGATGCATGAAATAGCATGCTACCCTAACCCTGACCCTGACCCTAACCCGACCCTGACCCTGACCCTGACCCTGACCCTGACCCTGACCCTGACCCTAACCCTAACCCTGACCCTGACCCTAACCCTGACCCTGACCCTGACCCTGACCCTGACCCCCTAACCCTAACCCTGACCCTGACCCTGACCCTGACCCCCTAACCCTG
>JAPVLW010000001.1:232500-247500 GCA_027382335.1 Takifugu ocellatus | reverse complement strand
AACCCAGTCCAGTTGACATAGAAAACTACCTTGGACAACAGTTGTTGTTTGACTGAAAGACGTAAAGGAGTAGAAAAGGATTTCAGGCCAGGACGGGCCTGCCGTGTTCCACTGAGATTACCCTATAATTGTCGTTAATGTGAACCAGGCCATCACCCACTTGGTCCCTCATGTTGTCCTGTGGGTCTCCAGTAGCAACAATAATAATCCTGTGGGTCTCCAGTAGCAACAATAATAATCCTGTGGGTCTCCAGTAGCAACAATAATAATCCTGTGGGTCTCCAGTAGCAACAATAATAATCCTGTGGGTCTCCAGTAGCAACAATAATAATCCTGTGTGTCTCCAGTAGCAACAATAATAATCCTGTGGGTCTCCAGTAGCAACAATAATAATCCTGTGGGTCTCCAGTAGCAACAATAATAATTCTGTGGGTCTCCAGTAGCAACAATAATAATCCTGTGTGTCTCCAGTAGCAACAATAATAATCCCGTGTGTCTCCAGTAGCAACAATAATAATCCTGTGGGTCTCCAGTAGCAACAATAATAATCCTGTGGGTCTCCAGTAGCAACAATAATAATCCTGTGGGTCTCCAGTAGCAACAATAATAATCCTGTGTGTCTCCAGTAGCAACAGTAATAATCCTGTGGGTCTCCAGTAGCAACAATAATAATCCTGTGGGTCTCCAGTAGCAACAATAATAATCCTGTGTGTCTCCAGTAGCAACAATAATAATCCTGTGGGTCTCCAGTAGCAACAGTAATAATCCTGTGGGTCTCCAGTAGCAACAATAATAATCCCGTGTGTCTCCAGTAGCAACAATAATAATCCTGTGTGTCTCCAGTAGCAACAATAATAATACTGTGGGTCTCCAGTAGCAACAATAATAATCCTGTGTGTCTCCAGTAGCAACAGTAATAATCCCGTGTGTCTCCAGTAGCAACAATAATAATCCTGTGGGTCTCCAGTAGCAACAATAATAATCCTGTGGGTCTCCAGTAGCAACAATAATAATCCTGTGTGTCTCCAGTAGCAACAATAATAATCCTGTGTGTCTCCAGTAGCAACAATAATAATCCCGTGTGTCTCCAGTAGCAACAATAATAATCCTGTGGGTCTCCAGTAGCAACAATAATAATCCTGTGTGTCTCCAGTAGCAACAATAATAATCCTGTGGGTCTCCAGTAGCAACAATAATAATCCTGTGGGTCTCCAGTAGCAACAATAATAATCCCGTGTGTCTCCAGTAGCAACAATAATAATCCTGTGTGTCTCCAGTAGCAACAATAATAATCCCGTGTGTCTCCAGTAGCAACAATAATAATCCTGTGGGTCTCCAGTAGCAACAATAATAATCCCGTGTGTCTCCAGTAGCAACAATAATAATCCCGTGTGTCTCCAGTAGCAACAATAATAATCCCGTGGGTCTCCAGTAGCAACAATAATAATCCCGTGGGTCTCCAGTAGCAACAATAATAATCCTGTGTGTCTCCAGTAGCAACAGTAATAATCCCGTGTGTCTCCAGTAGCAACAATAATAATCCTGTGGGTCTCCAGTAGCAACAGTAATAATCCTGTGGGTCTCCAGTAGCAACAATAATAATCCTGTGGGTCTCCAGTAGCAACAATAATAATCCCGTGTGTCTCCAGTAGCAACAATAATAATACTGTGTGTCTCCAGTAGCAACAATAATAATCCTGTGGGTCTCCAGTAGCAACAATAATAATCCTGTGGGTCTCCAGTAGCAACAATAATAATCCTGTGTGTCTCCAGTAGCAACAATAATAATCCTGTGTGTCTCCAGTAGCAACAATAATAATCCTGTGGGTCTCCAGTAGCAACAATAATAATCCTGTGGGTCTCCAGTAGCAACAATAATAATCCTGTGTGTCTCCAGTAGCAACAATAATAATCCTGTGGGTCTCCAGTAGCAACAATAATAATCCTGTGGGTCTCCAGTAGCAACAATAATAATCCTGTGTGTCTCCAGTAGCAACAATAATAATCCTGTGGGTCTCCAGTAGCAACAATAATAATCCTGTGGGTCTCCAGTAGCAACAATAATAATCCCGTGGGTCTCCAGTAGCAACAATAATAATCCTGTGGGTCTCCAGTAGCAACAATAATAATCCCGTGGGTCTCCAGTAGCAACAATAATAATCCTGTGTGTCTCCAGTAGCAACAATAATAATCCTGTGTGTCTCCAGTAGCAACAATAATAATCCTGTGGGTCTCCAGTAGCATCAGTAATAATCCTGTGGGTCTCCAGTAGCAACAATAATAATCCCGTGTGTCTCCAGTAGCAACAATAATAATCCCGTGTGTCTCCAGTAGCAACAATAATAATCCTGTGGGTCTCCAGTAGCAACAATAATAATCCTGTGGGTCTCCAGTAGCAACAGTAATAATCCTGCTCACACCCACCAACATCTGGGAGGCTCTGAGAGCTGAACAGGGACCGGGAGCATTGAGGCAGCGCAGTGTTGTTGTTGTGGCCACACACACACACACATATATACACACACACACACGTATACACACACACACACGTATACACACACACACACTCACACACAATTTAATTGCAAGTTTTCATCTCACTAGCAGAGTATCTTTAACAGATTAGCACAGCCTCGTGCACTATTTTTGTGTACGTGCGTCTGAGAGTGCGTCTGGTCAGTGGGAGTGGTGGTATCTGACAGTGACCTCCAGTACTCTATATATAGCCCCCCCCTCCCCCCCGCTCCGCACGGGCAGTGTTAAGATTCCAACTCAAGTCATATGGTCAAATCTCCACAAGGAATAAGCTAAACTGCAGGCAGACAACAAGTGTCTCTGGGGAAGCCGTTAGCAACAATGGAGGGACTCCAAGGTCAGGAGCGGAGCAGCCATGACTGGCCCAATGCACGTCGACACCGATACGGTTCCTAGGTTCCTGGGCCCAGATCCTGACAGAGCAGAACCGTGGAGAAGCTCTCCGTAGCCGTGGGTCAGCTGTGTGAAGGCTCTTCCTCTACGCTTGCAAGGCTTTCCAGCCGTTTTCCTGTGACGATGGCTCCTCTGGACGGTGGAGACACGCTGCTGCCCCGTTGGGTTTGGCTATGAGACACAGCTGTCGTGAGAGGGTTGTCATGAGGCAGCTGTCGTGCACGTTACCTGCCTGGTACCGCTGGTGAAACGCTTGGATAATCAGACCAACTAATGTCCAGCAAGGATCTCATTCTATCCTTCACCAATGGAAGCTGCATTTTCCCCACGTTCGGACAATCTGCTGCTGTTTTTGTGACTTGACCCACGTCCCGTCATTGTTTACACAATGGAGGTGCCAACTAAGTGGAGCAGGGCTAGTGTCATCAGTTTCATCAAGGGCCTAGGTAAGCCTGTGTCCCTGCACCTGCAGGTCTGCATCAGCTTCACAGGAACATGGAGACCTGTCACATCCCAGAGTTAGGGTTTACATCTGCTCGCAGGTCAGACCACATGGCCATGAAAGGTCAGTTAGTCCTGAGTTATTAGGTCAGTGGTCATCAGAGTCGGAGGATGTAACATGAAAGTGTCCATTAGTAGTGACAAGGAGCATAACTTCTCGACCGAAACCCTAAAGTTGAGCTCCAGTGAAGCTCTAAAGCCTTCAAACGTGTGTGTTCCCTGTTGGTTCTTCTGTGTTCATCAATAAGAGCAGATATGTTAGTTAGGTTAGTTTAGGTTAGGGGTCAGGGTTAGGGTTAGAGTTAGGGTATAGGGGTTAGAGTATAGGGGTCAGGGTTAAGGGTCAGGGTTAGGGGTCAGGGTTACGGTTAGAGTTAGAGTTAGGGGTTAGAGTTAGGGTATAGGGGTTAGAGTTAGGGTATAGGGGTTAGAGTATAGGGGTCAGGGTTAAGGGTCAGGGTTAGGGGTCAGGGTTACGGTTAGAGTTAGAGTTAGGGGTTAGAGTTAGGGTATAGGGGTTAGAGTTAGGGTATAGGGGTCAGGGTTAAGGGTCAGGGTTAGGGGTCAGGGTTACGGTTAGAGTTAGAGTTAGGGGTTAGAGTTAGGGTATAGGGGTTAGAGTATAGGGGTCAGGGTTAGGGGTCAGGGTTAGAGTTAAGGTTAGGGGTTAGAGTTAGAGTTAGGGGTTAGAGTTAGGGTTAGGGGTTAGAGTTAGGGTTAGGGGTTAGGGTTAGAGTTAGCCTTTAGCCAGTTAGCGTTTCTCTTTATGTAAGCTCTACATTCTCAAAGCCCAGAAACACATTCCAATATCAGGTCTAAGTGTTTTTACTGACCTTTGCGAATTATCCACCAGCCTCTCCAGTGGGACTAAAGCCACCTGTCCCACCAGTCAGTGGAGCCTTGGGAGAGAGGAAAGGTCCCGTCATCATGGCACCCGTAAACGTGGACCCTGAGAGTAAACCGGGCGAGTTTGTCCTGAAGAGCTTGTTTGCCAACTTCACCCTGCTTTCTGAACGCAAGATTCGCATCATCATGGCGGAACCCTTGGTGAGAGACTGGGAAGGGTCATTGCTGTATGCTGTGGTTCTCCTTCAGGTTCTCCTTCAGGTCCTCCTTCAGGTTCTCCTTCAGGTTCTCTCAGGTCACAGCAAACATTCTGGCTCCTTTATCTGATTGTGCTAGTCGAAGGAGCTGGAAAGGCTCATGAAGGGCAACCTGCAATGTCAGGAAAGATGTACTAAATGACTGGTGGTTTTTTTAATCTTTTCTCCATCCAACAGGAGAAGCCACTAAACAAATCTCTGCAGAGAGGAGAGGACTCACAGTTTGACCAGGTGGGCGAGACACACCAGCACCAGCCCGTTTGTTCTTGTCACCTTGGGTTTACAGCTCTTACTGTTTCCTCCTCTCCAGCTGATCAGTTCTATGAGTTCCCTGGCAGAATACTGCCTCCCTTCCATCCTGAGGACTCTGTTCGACTGGTACAAGAGACAGAACGGCCTGGAAGACGAGTCTCACGAATATCGCCCCAGGGCCAACACCAAGTCCAAAAAGTGAGAGGACATAGGACTCAAATTTGGAAAGATGCATTTCTCCACAAGAAAACATCAAAAATCTTGACTTACCAGACCTGGAAGAAATGCAGAATAATACAGCTGAAAACATAAAATGTTTTTAATTCTCTTTGCAAGATTCTTAATGTCAAAATAATGACAGAAGGTCCACAGCAAAACGAACCCCCATTCAAGGTTTCCAGGCTATGGTTGATGTGACTAAGGTGTCTGCTTTCTTTCTGTTTCTGGGATTTAGTGACGAGCAACAGAAGGACTACTTGTTGGAGAGGAGGGACCTGGCCATAGATTTCATCTTTTCTTTAGTGCTTATAGAGGTTCTAAAGCAGGTGGGTCATTCTGAAATGTGCTCTCAATGCTTTGTACCCTCTGGCCATGGATGGTTTTGAAACAAACTGCCCTCAAAAATATATGTAGCAAAAGTACCAACCTTCTCTTTTCATCCAGATCCCCCTTCATCCTCTTTTGGATGGACTCATCCAGGAAGTTATAAATTTGGCCTTCAAGCACTTCAAGTACAAGGAAGGGTGAGACCGATGAGAATGACTTGATTAATGTGCTGAATCTTTTTACACGTTCATCTGCAGTTATGGCTGATGATGGTTTTCTCTATGCCTCTAATGCACCATAACCTTTGCTTGGTTTTTCAGTTATTTGGGACCCAACACAGGCAACATGCACATTGTTGCTGACCTGTATGCTGAAGTTGTTGGAGTGGTAGCTCAGTCCAGGTATCTTTCCTGCCTACGCACATTAATGTCTGTATGTCTGGGTTAGGGTTAGGGTTAGGGTTAATAGGGTTAATAGGGTTAATAGGGTTAGGGTTAGAGGGTTACGGTTAGAGAGTTAGGGTTAATAGGGTCAGGGTTAGGGTTAGGGTTAGGGTTAGGGTTGGGTTAGGGTTAGAGGGTTAGGGTTAGGGTTAGGGTTAGGGTTGGGTTAGGGTTAGAGGGTTAGGGTTAGAGGGTTAGGGTTAGGGTTAGGGTTAGGGTTAGAGGGTTAGGGTTAATAGGGTCAGGGTTAGAGGGTTAAGGTTAGAGAGTTAGGGTTAATAGGGTCAGGGTTAGGGTTAGGGTTGGGTTAGGGTTAGAGGGTTAGGGTTAGGGTTAGGGTTAATAGGGTTAGGGTTAGAGGGTTAAGGTTAGGGTTAATAGGGTTAGGCTTAGAGGGTTAGGGTTAATAGGGTTAGGGTTAGAGGGTTAGGGTTAGGGTTAGAGGGTTAGGGTTAATAGGGTTAGGGTTAAAGGGTTAGGGTTAAAGGGTTAGGGTTAGAGGGTTAGGGTTAATAGGGTCAGGGTTAGAGGGTTAAGGTTAGAGAGTTAGGGTTAATAGGGTCAGGGTTAGGGTTAGGGTTGGGTTAGGGTTAAAGGGTTAGGGTTAGAGGGTTAGGGTTAGGGTTAATGGGGTTAGGGTTAGGGTTAGAGGGTTAGGGTTAGAGGGTTAGGGTTAGGGTTAATAGGGTTAGGGTTAGAGGGTTAGGGTTAGGGTTAATAGGGTTAGAGGGTTAGGGTTAGGGTTAGGGTTAGGGTTAGGGTTAATAGGGTTAGGGTTGGAGGGTTAGGGTTAGAGGGTTAGGGTTAGGGTTAATAGGGTTAGAGGGTTAGGGTTAGAGGGTTAGGGTTAGGGTTAGAGGGTTAGGGTTAGGGTTAATAGGGTTAGGGTTAGGGTTAGGCAGCAGGCTGACGACATCTGTTGGCATAAACTCCAGCTCCCCACAATTGCATGAGGATTGTTGCTAGCCCATGTTCATCAATTAGCTTAAAGCTATTGAGCATGTTGCTTTAACGTACTGAAAGTGATCTTATGTATGTAATTATTAAAAAGACTTGCATCCATCAATTAGCGCAGCTTTCAGTTTTGCATTTTTCTTGTTTTTTTATTGAATGTGTCGTTAATCTTTCCTTAAATACCTGTTCTCCCCATCTTCATTACAATTGCTGCAGCTCTGTTATGATGAGAAACACAAGTCTGTTACTCCCTGTGTTCTGACAGCATGTAACCCTGACCCTAACCCTAACCCTGACCCTGACCCTGACCCTGACCCTAACCCTGACCCTAACCCTAATCCTAACCCTAACCCTAATCCTGACCCTGACCCTAACCCTAATCCTGACCCTAACCCTAATCCTGACCCTAACCCTGACCCTAACCCTGACCCTGACCCTGACCCTGACCCTAACCCTAACCCTAATCCTAATCCTGACCCTAACCCTAACCCTAACCCTGACCCTAACCCTAATCCTGACCCTGACCCTGACCCTGACCCTAACCCTGACCCTAACCCTAATCCTAACCCTAACCCTAATCCTGACCCTGACCCTAACCCTAATCCTGACCCTAACCCTAATCCTGACCCTAACCCTGACCCTAACCCTGACCCTGACCCTGACCCTGACCCTAACCCTAACCCTAATCCTAATCCTGACCCTAACCCTAACCCTAACCCTGACCCTAACCCTAATCCTGGCCCTAACCCTAATCCTGACCCTAACCCTGACCCTAACCCTAACCCTAATCCTGACCCTAACCCTAACCCTAATCCTGACCCTAACCCTGACCCTAACCCTAATCCTGACCCTAACCCTAATCCTGACCCTAACCCTAATCCTGACCCTAACCCTGACCCTAACCCTAATCCTGACCCTAACCCTAATCCTGACCCTAACCCTAATCCTGACCCTAACCCTAATCCTGACCCTAACCCTGACCCTAACCCTAACCCTAATCCTAATCCTGACCCTAACCCTAACCCTAACCCTGACCCTAACCCTAATCCTGACCCTAACCCTAATCCTGACCCTAACCCTGACCCTAACCCTAACCCTAATCCTAATCCTGACCCTAACCCTAACCCTAACCCTGACCCTAACCCTAATCCTGACCCTAACCCTAATCCTGACCCTAACCCTAATCCTGACCCTAACCCTGACCCTCTAACCCCTAACCCTAACTCCTAACCCCTAACCCCTAACCCCTGACCCTAACTCCTAACCCCTAACCCCTGACCCTAACTCCTAACCCCTAACTCCTAACCTCTGACCCTAACCCTAACCCCTAACCTTAACTCCTAACCCCTGACCCTAACTCCTAACCCCTAACCCCTGACCCCTAACCCTGACCCCTGACCCTAACTCCTAACCCCTAACCCCTAACCCTGACCCCTGACCCTAACCCTAACCCTCTAACCCCTAACCTTAACTCCTAACCCCTAACCCCTGACCCTAACTCCTAACCCCTAACCCCTGACCCCTAACTCCTAACCCCTAACCCCTAACCCCTAACTCCTAACCCCTAACCCTGACCCCTGACCCTAACCCTAATCCTGACCCTAACCCTAACCCTAACCCTAACCCTAACCCTAATCCTGACCCTAACCCTGACCCTAACCCTAACCCTAATCCTGACCCTAACCCTAATCCTGACCCTAACCCTAACCCTAATCCTGACCCTAACCCTAACCCTAATCCTGACCCTAACCCTGACCCTCTAACCCCTAACCTTAACTCCTAACCCCTAACCCCTAACCCCTAACCCCTAACCCTGACCCCTGACCCCTGACCCTAACCCTAACTTGGTCAATCTCAAGCACACATTTACTTGCAAAGATCAGTGGAAAGAACATGCTCACACACCGACACACGTTTCCACTGGTGTGCTCTTTCAGCTCAGTGTGTGGATTGTAGCTTTTATCTGCATTCTCTTTAAAGATTAGTGGGAAACTGGTGAGTGCTGAAACTACTGAACTGCTGCAGAAAGCCACATGAAGCATGTTAAAAGCAGGCAGTCACGCACACACGTGCACACTGCCATCACATCACCCCTCCAGATGCCATTCTAAATATAGGCCTGCAGAGCGCTGCTGGTATAATCTGTCTGGACAGTGGGTGTACGTACACACACCAATGAGCACACAGGACAGGAAGGAAGAGGGGAAGAAGAGAAATGGAAATGGACCTGGATGCCCCCCACCATCATGATAATGCACTAATTATCTAGATGCATCCTGATATGAAAATCATGAAGAAAACAGAGTTGTTCACCTTTTCTTTTCCCTGCAGGTTCCCAGCAGTGAGGAAGAAGTTCATCTCAGAGCTGAAGGAGCTGAGGCAGAAGGAGCAGAGCCCCTACGTCATCCAGTCCACCATCAGCCTCATCATGGGACTCAAGTTCTTCCGCATCAAAATGTACCCAGTGGAAGATTTTGAAGCTTCTTTCCAGTTTATGCAGGTAGACCACTCTGGGATCCACCTCTTACTGTTTATCTTCAGGGGCAATGAAGAATTAATGAAGAATTGATTGGTCTGAATACAGATGTGTGTATTCAGACCCAACTAACTTGCCTATTGTTGTTAAGTGTCCTGCTAATAATGTTCCTCTTCCCCCTGAAGGAAACGAGGATATGAAGCATTTACACACATTTACGGCGCTGATTTGTGCTGACATCTGTGTCTTTAAACTTTTAGGAGTGTGCACAGTATTTCCTGGAAGTGAAGGATAAAGACATTAAACACTCATTAGCAGGACTATTTGTGGAAATCCTCGTACCTGTAGCTGCTGTAAGTACTTTATTGCTCAGTGCAGCTTTTTTAGCATTTGATGTTGTGAGTTGAAAGCAAAAGAGTTCAAATCTCTCACATTGCAAATGTGAGCGCACATTCTGGAAAATACTAATGTATGTTGTGATATTGATCAGTCACCACATATATAACATCAATGAACTAAAAACTGAAATAAAAAGATGACACTTGTGACACATCTTGTGTTCCTCTTCCAGACTGTGAAGAATGAGGTGAATGTGCCCTGCCTACGAAACTTTGTAGACAGTTTGTATGATATCACCCTGGACCTCTCCTCCAGAAAGAAACACTCCCTGGTCAGTGTCTCCTCCCGTGTTCTCCAACATGCCCATTAATCCTCTGGCATTAGCAGCAGGTGTTCAAAGCCCTTAGCCCCCTCTCTAGACACGTGAGTCTCTCTGCAGTATGAAGACGCTGTCTGGTTGTTGTAGCAACGCCAGATGGGGAATATATGCTCACAGCTTGGAAGAACCGGGTTTCATGGTCAAGTTGTGATGTCAAGTAACCAACCGGAACACCAAACTGGGAAAATAGACCCGTTTCACCACATCTGTGTATTTATCTCTGCCAATTGATAATGCATCATTTTCTATTCAACAGGAATCTGAGGTTCCTCATTTTGCATCACACAGTCGTATCTGCAGACAAACCGTAGACATTCCAGCTTCATTCAACAAATTCTTTCAATCCCTTAAAAGAAGCCATGCGTTGCACCTCTATACGTGCACTTCTCCACTGACACCTCAATGAGCGCCCTGTGGGGCACCGGTGCAGCCCTGCCTTTGCCCTTCTGCAGCAGGGGGTTCATGTTTGCAACTGAGGGGCACATCTGGTTTTGTCTGAACATGGTGAGAGAAGAAGCGTTTGATGATTGTGTCTCTCTGCTCCCTGTTTTTAAGGCTCTGTATCCCCTGGTGACCTGCCTGTTGTGTGTCAGTCAGAAGCAGTTCTTCCTCAGCCGCTGGCACATTTTCCTGAACAACTGTCTGTCCAATCTCAAGGTCCTCCCTTTTTCTGTCTATCTGAAACACACACGTCCAAACTAAGAACGACAGCATTAAATATGTTTGTACAGATAGTGACCTATTCACATAAAAGATAAGCAGAATAATCCATGCGCTAAACCTCAATCTAAGCAAGCAAACAACAGAGCAGCTTCTCACGCCTCCTAACCAGCACTAAAGCTGCAGGTTAGTAGCAGAGCGAGTGACTGATCATCAGAAAGCTTTCTGAGGTTTGCTAAATGCCCACATTTTACGCACAACAGCGTGAACAGAGCTGGTGTGTTGATCACCACTGGTTGTTCACAGAGATTTACTGTAGTGGCTGGTGTGTGTGTGTATACTGTACGTACGGTGTATATACGTACTGGTGTACGGTGTATGTGTGTACGGTGTATGTGTGTACGGTTTATGTGTGTACGGTGTATATACGTACTGGTGTACAGTGTATGTGTGTACGGTGTATATACGTACTGGTGTACAGTGTATGTGTGTACGGTGTATGTGTGTACGGTGTATGTGTGTACGGTGTATATACGTACTGGTGTACAGTGTATGTGTGTACGGTGTATGTGTGTACGGTGTATGTGTGTACGGTGTGTACGGTGTATGTGTGTACGGTGTATGTGTGTACGGTGTATGTGTGTACGGTGTGTACGGTGTATGTGTGTACGGTGTATGTGTGTACGGTGTATGTGTGTACGGTGTGTACGGTGTATATACGTACTGGTGTACAGTGTATGTGTGTACGGTGTATGTGTGTACGGTGTATGTGTGTACGGTGTATGTGTGTACGGTGTGTACGGTGTATGTGTGTACGGTGTATGTGTGTACGGTGTATGTGTGTACGGTGTGTACGGTGTATGTGTGTACGGTGTATGTGTGTACGGTGTATGTGTGTACGGTGTGTACGGTGTATGTGTGTACGGTGTATGTGTGTACGGTGTATGTGTGTACGGTGTGTACGGTGTATATACGTACTGGTGTACAGTGTCTGTGTGTACGGTGTATGTGTGTACGGTGTGTACGGTGTATGTGTGTACGGTGTATGTGTGTACGGTGTATGTGTGTACGGTGTGTACGGTGTATGTGTGTACGGTGTGTACGGTGTATGTGTGTACGGTGTATGTGTGTACGGTGTATGTGTGTACGGTGTGTACGGTGTATGTGTGTACGGTGTATGTGTGTACGGTGTGTACGGTGTATGTGTGTACGGTGTGTACGGTGTATGTGTGTACGGTGTATGTGTGTACGGTGTGTACGGTGTATGTGTGTACGGTGTATGTGTGTACGGTGTATGTGTGTACGGTGTGTACGGTGTATGTGTGTACGGTGTGTACGGTGTATGTGTGTACGGTGTATGTGTGTACGGTGTATGTGTGTACGGTGTATGTGTGTACGGTGTATGTGTGTACGGTGTGTACGGTGTATGTGTGTACGGTGTATGTGTGTACGGTGTGTACGGTGTATGTGTGTACGGTGTATGTGTGTACGGTGTATGTGTGTACGGTGTGTGCGGTGTATGTGTGTACGGTGTATGTGTATTTTAGAAGCAGTATCCCAGATGATGCACCACACCAACATTGTTGTGTGTGCATGCCTGCAGAATAAAGATCCCAAGATGGCGCGTGTGGCTTTAGAGTCACTCTATCGCCTGCTGTGGGTCTACATGATCCGAATAAAGTGTGAAAGCAACACTGCAACACAGAGGTAACAGCCACATTCCGTCTCATGGTCTAGATGAGAAGCCCCTCCTTCTCGCTACTTCTGATAGTATCATTAATTACAGGTTAATAATTAAGTCATGTCGTAAAAATCAACTGCAATTATGTGTTGACTGTATTCTCTCTGCTTCTTTCCCCAGCCGTCTGACATCTATCACCTCCACTCTGTTCCCCAAAGGGAGTCGGAGCGTTGTTCCTAGAGACATGCCTCTTAATATTTTTGTCAAGATAATCCAGTTTATTGCACAGGTGTGTGTGTGTGTGTGTGTGTGATGCCTAATTGCATGTCCTAATTTAGGCATTGGTCAGAGCTTAAAAAATGGATTTTGTTACCCATCGGCATAGTTATTCATGAGCCGGGGAACGGTGCAGGTCACCGGTTATTTTAAAAATTCATCAGAATCCATTATTGAAATGGAACAAATTCTCATTATTGGCTCTAAAAATGATGGAACATCACATTGAAAAGGGCTCATGGCTTTTCAAGGAATGGAACAACTTCTGCATCTTATATAAATCAGGAGGACAGTTGATGTTATTAAATGAGTCCAGGACTTTAAGAACTTTTGAAGAACTTCTATACTGCAACATGTCCAATGTGTAGATTTGCCCTTGTATTGGATGTGTGTCTGCTTCTCTCTCCACTGACTGAAATGATTTGCTCCTTTGTACAGGAGAGACTGGATTTTGCCATGAAAGAGATCATATTTGATCTGCTTAGTGTTGGGAAGCCTGCTAAAGCCTTCAGCCTTAACCCCGAGGTAGGGCGCCTGCTCCAGGAACGCTGCCCAATTCAGACTCATAGTGACTGAATTGTTTATTACTTTTGTTCTTTTTAAAACGCTCAACATTTTAACAACTTGCTGCCAATCTGCTGCTGCTGTGGAATCTTTATTTTTGCATCCAGTAATTTTTTCCTTCTGAACTAGCGTATGAATATAGGTCTGCGGGCTTTCCTGGTGATAGCAGATGCGCTGCAGCAGAAGGATGGAGAGCCTCCGATGCCCAACACAGGAGCCACTCTACCCTCTGGAAACTCTCTGAAGAAGAAGAAAACATATCTGAGCAAAACTCTTACTGAAGAGGAAGCTAAACTGATAGGTCTGTGTGTACGTGTGCACGGATGCAAGGCTCCATTCAGTGTTGTTTCAAACGCCTTCTTTCTCCACAGGTATGTCATTGTACTACTCCCAGGTGCGAAAGTCTCTGGATAATATTTTGAGACACTTGGACAAGGAGGTGGGACGTTGCATGATGCTCACAAGCGTCCAAATGCTGAACAAAGAACCAGAGGATATGATCACGTATGTGACAAAAACAACGATTTTCTCTTCCTTCATTTTGAATGGAATGGTAAAAGCAGCTAATTGTCTTTCTTTTCTTGACAGCGGGGAAAGGAAACCTAAAATTGACCTGTTCAGGACCTGTGTGGCTGCAATTCCTCGCATCCTCCCTGATGCCATGTCTAAATCTGAGCTCATCGACCTTCTGTCCCGGTGAGTGAGAGGTGTAACGAGGTAACGGGGGTGTTATCAGCGCAGTAATGATGAAGGCTTCATTTCTACCCTCAGACTTACTGTGCACATGGATGACGAGCTTCGCCTTATTGCGCAGAACTCTCTGCAGAGCCTTCTGCTGGACTTCTCAGACTGGAGGGAAGATGTCCTGTTTGGCTACACTCATTTCCTTCTGCGTGAGGTAAAACTGACAGAATGCTGGCTCATATCAAATTTAAACCTGCCACTCAAATGAATTCTTTTTAGTTTACTTGCAATTAATCTGAGGCATACATTGATAAAATAGAGAAAAGTAACTGAAATCCAAATTAAAAGTATCAAACTGACTCAAAATGTCGTACCCCTTTCATTTTAGGATCCCTTAAACCTTCCAGACTTAAATACATGTCAGTTTTTCTAATTCCTTTAGGTCCAAGACACCCATCAAGGTCTGCAGGATGCCTCTGTGAAGCTCCTGCTGCAGCTGCTGACACAGTGGCGGTTAGCTTTGCAACTCCAGGGGAAGGTCCGTGGAGGAGTTGAGGTTAGTACAACCTGACGTGCAATCTTTCACTCTGATTTTGGTCTGAGCCTCTAAATGCTTCATTTTAAGAATACATGTGCAACAAAATAGTAGAACGCACCAGCTCCTGTTTCCTGCGAATGATGGTTTCTCCTTTTCTTCTTGTCTGTGCATCAGTCCAGCCCCAGACTGCCAGAGCGAAGCCCTCACTGCTCCGTGCTCCATGCAGTCGAGGGACTTGCTCTGCTGCTTCTCTGCTCCTGTCAGACCAGCACCAGAAAGCTGGCAGTAGGTGTGTTAAGAGAAATACGCTGCCTCTTCACAGCGCTTGGACATGCTGAGGTACAGGACACCCTACCCTAACCTAACCCTAACCTAACCTACCCTAACCTAACCTAACCTAACCTAACCTAACCTAACCTAACCTTCATTAAACAAGCACAGCTTCACACTCCGTTCATCGATATTTCGGGAACATTTCTGGAACAGATGGGGTCAAACGGGGTTAAACCTGTCAATATTACATGAAAGAAGGCCCCTAATTTATCAAATAGGCACTGAATGACTTCTGTCACATTGCTTGACAGTGTCTGAAACTAGCTTGTGGTGTTCTTCCAGGATGATGACAAACCCATGATAGAGATCATGGACCAGCTGAGCCCAGCGGTAATGAACAGCT
>JAPVLW010000001.1:225000-227500 GCA_027382335.1 Takifugu ocellatus | reverse complement strand
AATGTACGTGTCTTGATTTTTGAGAATGAACATAAATATAATTCCTTTCCATGTGCGTGGGAACATACTGGTCCAAAATCAGCCCTGAATGAGCTCAGCTTCTCCCATCAGTCCAGCGCCAATGACGGCTGCCATCACGGAGACCTCA
The DNA here is from genome assembly GCA_027382335.1 of Takifugu ocellatus. Classification (NCBI taxonomy): domain Eukaryota; kingdom Metazoa; phylum Chordata; class Actinopteri; order Tetraodontiformes; family Tetraodontidae; genus Takifugu; species Takifugu ocellatus. The sequence continues at coordinate 227,352 of JAPVLW010000001.1, read as the reverse complement.
TTTGTTTTGCTATTGAACGACTACAATGATTAAAGTTCATGATAGAATAGCTTTGCTAGTAGAGGATGACAGCACCGCAGTTTCGTGTAGATGCAATTAAAATTCTGGTTTCGTGTGCTGCTAGCAATAAATGTGGGTCACTTTTCACGCGTGTCCGCTCATGCTGGAGCCAAACGGGAGCAGTTTCCTTCACTGAGTCTGTGTTTTGATAGCTGACCCACTGCCTCCATATGCTGGCTGGCTTCTTGGCGTTCTGGAAACCAACCACCCTCAGCCGTTACCCATGCCTGTTAACGGCGGTTGCTGGGCTCCTCTGGTTGATTATCTTCCAGAAACCATTACGCCCAGAGGACCACTTCACAGGTATGCTCTAAAGATAGACGTCATTAAAGCGTTGGAATTGTCAAACATTGATTTGACAGAGGCACCTCTTATTATTTCTCACGAACAAATGACATTCAAACACTGCAGCTATTACAAACAAGGCCAGTTTTATATATCTAATTAAAAAGATTCCTGTCAAACCAGGCAGTCTAAGAGATTGCCACTTATATGTTAATAGCCATTTATAAGATGAATGAAACCTTTAGAAAATCAATGGTTTATTGGTTATGGCCAGCTAAGGTGTGTGCTGCTCTTCAGGTGTAACATTGCAGTGATCTTTATGACTGAGATGGTGGTGGACCACAGTGTGAGGGAGGACTGGGCCTTACATCTGCCCCTGCTGCTGCACGCTCTCTTCCTGGGTGGGTGTCATCACACAACAACACTTTAGAACAAATGTCATTGTTAGAAATCGGATCTGTCGTGATAAAATGTTTGAAATGGGATCTAATGTGGTCCTTTTTTCCAGGTATGGACCATTACAGAGCAGAGGTCTATGAGCACAGCAAACGCCTTCTTCTTCACCTCCTCATCGCCCTCTCTTGTAACAACAACTTCCAGGTCAGAAACCTGCAACGTAGATACTTTCCATCTTTCTGTGCTCATCTCATGTTTGTAACCTAATGAGTCCCAAAGGCTCTTCTCTTGTCCTCGGTAGCCATTCAGAAGCCTCTTATTTGTTGCGACAGGTTATTGCTTCTGTTCTGATGCTGACAAGAGAAATCAGTGACAACAAAACCCTCACCATTAAGTCCAGCTACCCAATGGAATACCAAGCAACAGGTAAGAGGAAAACCCCAAACACATTTCATTTCCCTTTGAGCTGTAACAGCAGCATCTATACAGTCCTGTTTAAGGTCCTGACGTCGACCTTCTAAAACAGTGACGCGTCATCAAAATGAGGAAAAGGTTTCATTCTGTGCTCTTTCCTTACTTTGAGGTGCATCTGATTTCCTGCGAGAGTGGCAGGCATCCCCTGTGGTGGACTCTGGCCTCAGCTCCACCTCCAACTCCTCGTCGACCAGTCTGGGGGGTGGCAGCACTGCAGGCAGTGTGGGAAATTTACCCTTGGTGACCCCCGATGACCTTGAGGACCTTGAAGATACACCCAACGAAAATGACGAAAAGACGAACAAACTAATCGAGTTCCTTTCCACCAGGTACAGGCGAAGAGCCCACTGACCAATCACACGTCCCCGTTTCAGCGAGGCTCAGAAAAGCCTGTGTAAATATGTGTGTTTGTAAAAGCCTCCATTTATTCAGTGGTTGTGTAACTTGGATGTGGTGCTACTGGTGGTGGGTGTACAGTGCCTGGAGTACTGTGTTGTTGTTGCTCAGAGCCATCGGGCCACTGTGGGTGCACGAAGACATCACGCCCAAGAACCCCAACTCCAAGAGCACAGAGCAGCTCTCCAACTTCTTGCGCCATGTCGTCTCTGTCCTCAAAGAATCCAAGTCAGGTGAGAAACCGCAAGTGTTCCCGCTCGAATGTCAAATGTCTCTGTAACAACTCCCAGCACATATCTCAATCCTGGACCCGTCACATATCATCAATAGTCTCCATTCCTTATTATCACTGAGGAGTTTGTGTGTTTGCTGCCTTGACGTGCGTTAGCTTCTTTCCGTTCTGCAGACTTCCACCTGGAGCAGCAGCTGAGCGACGTTGCGTTACAGACAGCTTTGTGCAGCTCCTCGCGCCACTATGCTGGACGCTCCTTCCAGATCTTCAGGGCCCTCAAGCAGCCCATCAACAACCACGCTGTGTCTGACATTGTCTCCCGGCTGGTGGAGGTGGTTGGAGAGCATGGTGATGAGGTGCAGGTGAGTCAAAGGTTGCCAGGGCCACTGACAGCACAGGGCAGGAGGGTGACAGAGGGCTGCTCTGCATGTGCACTCCAGGGCTACGTGATGGAGGTCCTGCTGACGCTGGAGTCCGTGGTGGTGAATCTTGCAGAATGTCTGAAGAAC
>JAPVLW010000001.1:192500-220000 GCA_027382335.1 Takifugu ocellatus | reverse complement strand
AGGGTTAGTTAGGTTAGGGTTAGTTAGGGTTAGGGTTAGTTAGGGTTAGGGTTAGTTAGGGTTAGGTTAGGTTAGGGTGAGTTAGGGTTAGGTTAGGGTTAGAGGGTTAGGGTTAGTTAGGGTTAGGGTTAGTTAAGTTAGGGTTAGTTAGGTTAGGGTTAGAGGGTTAGGGTTAGTTAGGGTTAGGGTTAGTTAGAGTTGGGTTAAATTTCATTACTTTGGTCACCTTTTTGTTGGATCCTGGTTCTGGAAACACAGCATTTCCCACAACAGACTGGCTTTTCCGACCGTTGTGCCGTTGTGATTTCCAGCCTACGTGATGATGTCGATGACTTGGAAGATCTTGGGTTTCCGCCGCCCCCCTCTCCCTTCTTCTCTGCCATCCTGGCGGCCTTCCAGCCTGCAGTGTGTGACGATGCAGAAGAGGCCTGGCAGTCTCACATCAACCAGCTGGTGACCGACTCCGACGGGTCCTGCGCCGTGCACACCTTTCACGTCTTTTCCTCTCTGTTTAAGGTGACAAAAGACATCAACCACTTCTGACGAACAATGTCTGGATCAGGCTGCAACATACAAATGATTCTCCAAATGTCTTTTCTAGAACATCCAGGGTAAATTCTGCCTCCTGACAACTGATGTTGCCACTTACCTCGGGGAGGGCTTGAGAGGAATCGGGTCCAAGTTCCTGCGGTCCTCACAGATGCTGACCACGTGCTCGGATTGTCCCACCATCTACGTCGATGCCGATACAGTGAGTAAGGAGTGCTGGGGTGACGTGAGTGGCTCATCGGAGCTCTGTTCTCACCTCCGGCCATCTTCCTGTCCGGATGGTCTTTCCCCAGATCATGTCATACGGCCTCCTTGAAAAGGTCAAGTTCAGCGCTCTGGAGCTGCAGGAGTATCTGGACACGTACACCAGCAGAGAGGAGGCTGCTTTATCTGTAAGCAGCTCCTACGCTCTCTCTCTTCATACAAAAGAACCGCTCGCTCTTCCTCACTGCCACGTTTTTCTTTAGTGGTTCAAGAACTGCAAAGACACTTTTCCCAGGTGTCCTGGTGAGTCTGTGGTTACCTGCCAACCAGGAGACTCCGAGGAAAAGGTACAGATCTACAGAATATCAATAATGAGTATTTTGACCTAGAATGATGATTGATTGGTCAATTAGCATCTTTGCTGTGTGATATTAGGTGACTGCAAAAAATAGTCCAAAATCTTTAAATGTGTCGGGTTTCTACACTCTTGACTAACTGTTAGGCTCTTTCCTGGTGTGCATGTGTTTGACCGACACTTTGTCTTCTTCTCACTCCTCTGACGCCCTAACATGCTCTCGCTAGCAAATGGAATCTCTGGCTGTAAGTTCTCTCATCAATTCTTTTCACTGGCCTCCTGTGTGAGTGTGTGTGTGTGTGCGTGCGTGTGTGTGCGTGTGTGTGTGAGTTGTGTGTGTGTGAGTTGTGTGTGCGTGCGTGTGTGTGTGAGTTGTGCGTGCGTGTGCGTGCGTGTGTGAGTTGTGTGTGTGTGAGTTGTGCGTGCGTGTGCATGCGTGTGTGTGTGAGTTGTGCGTGCGTGTGTGCGTGTGCGTGTGAGTTGTGTGTGCGTGTGTGTGAGTTGTGCGTGCGTGTGTGCGTGTGCGTGTGAGTTGTGTGTGCGTGTGTGTGAGTTGTGCGTGCGTGTGTGCGTGTGCGTGTGAGTTGTGTGTGTGAGTTGTGCGTGCGTGCGCGTGTGTGTGAGTTGTGTGTGCGTGTGAGTTGTGCGTGCGTGTGCGTGCGCGTGCGTGTGTGTGTGAGTTGTGCGTGCGTGTGTGCGTGTGCGTGTGAGTTGTGTGTGCGTGTGTGTGAGTTGTGCGTGCGTGCGTGTGCGTGCGTGTGAGTTGTGCGTGCGTGCGTGTGAGTTGTGCGTGCGTGTGTGTGAGTTGTGTGTGCGTGTGTGTGAGTTGTGCGTGCGTGCATGTGTGTGCGTGTGCGTGCGGCTTGTCGCGTGTGTGTGCGTGCGTGTGAGTTGTGCGTGTGCGTGCGTGCGTGCATGTGCGCGCGTGCGTGCGCCATGTCGCGCGTCCTCTGACGAAGGTCAGGGTCGCTCTGTGCCTGTTACCTGCAGCTGAACCCTTCGGTGCTGTTTCATGTCTCCTAGCAACTGGAGCTGTGCCAGAGGCTTTACAAGCTGCATTTCCAGATCCTCCTCCTCTTCCAGTCCTACTGCTCGCTCATCGGACAGGTTCATGCCGTCAGCTCCGTTCCCGAGGTGACCCGGCGTTGCTCGGAGTTTCACATATATATGAGTCATATATTGCTGTTGTGTGACCATGGAACGCTCTCCATTGTGGTGTGTTCCTGCCACTGATCTGAGAACCACTGGACCCTTTTGGCCTCCATATTGATTAATCCGTCACATTTGATTGGCATGGTGCTCCCTCTGCCCCTGCAGCTTCTCAACATGTCTCTGGAGCTCTCTGAGCTGAGGAGCAGCCTCCAGGTAGCTGAGACGGCCATCGCCTCCGACCTGGAACGCATGCCTCGCCACGCGCAGGCTGCCGCCACGGTCGTGCCCAGCTTCTCCAGCTCCGAGGCCGCTGTGCAGTCCATCCTGGAGTGCCTCAGGAGTCACGAGCTCACCAAAGCGGTGCGCTACATCCAGGAGTTCCGGTGAGTCAGCAGTTCTGGTGCTACACAGGCTAAAGTGTGCGGATGTTAGGTGGGACCGCTGGAAACGTATTCATGTCCCGTCCTTTGTTCCTTTCGCACTACCCCAGGAGGCGGTGGCCCTGCGGAGTGTTTGGAGGCAGCTCAGAGAGCGAGGTCCAGACGCTGCTGAACATCTACTTCCGCCATCAGACGCTGGGTCAGACAGGCACCATCGCTCTGGTCGGTTCCCGCCAAGACCTCAGCCTGATCTGCTCCAAGCTCCTGGAGCTCAACGGGGAGATCCGCGACATGATCCGCCACGCTCAGGGGTACCGGGTGGTCACAACTTACCTCCCCGACTCCAGCGCCTCCGGGACCAGTCTCTGACAGGAAGTCAGGAGCCCCCTGCCCCCTCCTTCCCCACCTCTGTCCCACCCATCATCTCAACCGGCGCCAACCACGGCTGTCCTCACAGACGAGGCCCAACACCCACACACGTGGCCCCTCCCGCCCCCCGTGTGTCTGCTGCCCCGGCTGCACAGCTCCGGGTGGCTGCCCACATACTGCCTTCCCCGTCAGCAGAACCAGAACCTTTAGAGCAGGACTCGGGCCTTTCTCTGCTCCCCTCTTCCGCTGTAGACTCCAACACGGGTCTGGTTGATTTCCCCAGACCTCCAGACTTGTTCTCCTCTCACTGCTGCACAACAGCTCCAGACTCAGTCCCGTGCACACGAGCACCCAGGAGGAGTCGTGATGAGAGGGGTTCCTGTCCCTGTCGAGGTCCTTCCCCACTTTTCCACTTGCACGGCAGCACGTGTCCAGTCTCAGCCAACGTCCTGCAGACTGTAGCATCACAGCCCGCCCTGCTGGCTCACGCCGACCCGGGTGCCCCGCCCACCCGCCCTCGGGGTTCCCATCTTCCTCATTTCCCCCGGTCACCATATGAGCAGCCAGGCCCGGCGGCCGTTCTCCCTGAACATGCTGCAGTCCTGATCCGCAGTCCTGCCCCACCCTCCTCTGTCCTCAGTCCCCGTCCTTCCTCGCCGTGTCCCGCTGCCCCAGAAGAGACTTGGGCGTGGGGCTGTTGTTGCACCCTTAGTGGTGCCGCTGCCCCCTTGACCCACTACCTGGGGAAGATGGGCCACGCTGCCCTGCCCCTGCTGAGCGTAGGGGGGCTCCTGAATACGGAGAAGGGATCAGATGTCCAGACCTGAGCGGGCACTGAGGACCTCTGGAAACAACCCACGATTGCTGAGTAGATCTGTGGGATGCCGAGAAGAGAAGACAACATTCCAGACTATTATGGGATGTAACCTGCATATTCCTGCCTGCTGACACAAGACCTGATGTGGTTTTTGTCTGAGCACAGCGCTCTCAGTTTAAGTCCTGCTTGATGGTCGGTGATCAGCATCGGTGGCTCATTCGAGGATGGGCGAAGGCTTTCACGTTGGAAGGTTCTTCCCCAGAGGAACCCATGCTGCCTCCTCCAAGATGAACAAAGAGGCTTTCACGTTGGAAGGTTCTTCCCCAGAGGAACCCATGCTGCCTCCTCCAAGATGAACAAAGACTGCTGGACCTTGTGAAACTGCCTGTGAGACTGCCAGACCTCACTGGCACAATTTGTACTGTTGCACTAAGTTTAGATTTGATATGGTCTTTAAAAAGTGAAGAGGCTCGTCACTCAGAGAGGAAGGAAGGAAGCAAGGAAGGAAGGAAGGAAGGAAGAGCCCAAAGCTGGATGAACTTTTCTTTTGCTCTAGCTGTTGTTTTAAGGCCTCTTTTGGGGAAAATTGTGCAATGCATGACCCACTTGAATGCGCTCTGCTGTACTCGTGCCCCCTCCTGATCCCGGACCTATGCAGAGGGACCCGGTTCCCCAGGGGAGACTCCTCACGCTGCTGAAAGCCCACAACCAGCTGGTCTCTTGTTCAGAACATGACGTGCACACTCCTGTGAATAGTAGCAGCTTCAGTAGTGAGTGTTACACTATATTCCTCACTATCCTACACGGTGACCTATTGTGCTCACAGGCTGGGAGGGTCGTGCATGTCTACACTGTCCGTCTACACCGTTTCTAGGAATGGACACACAACCATCGTAACCTGTGTGTGTGTGTGTGTGTGTGTACCCTGCTGACATTCAGCAGTACTGTCGATGTTTAAAACCAAGACTTGTGCTACTTCTGGTGTTGAAGCTTCCTGTCATTAGTTCGTGACTCTCCCTCCTTTTCTTTTCCAGTAATTATCGGATCAGACGTCGTTACGGTTTTTTAAATATATTTTTGTTGTCAAATTAAACTGCCATGCATGCATTTTCTGGATGAGTGTTCAACCTATTTATTAAGAACATTTTGCTTTATCTTAAAGATACGTTTGAGGTACAAAAGGGAGCTTTGAGCTCACGTGGGCGTTTTGTGTGGGAGAACGTGTGCATGCCGAACAAGAAGTTGCACATTTTTTAAGGTTTAAGAGTTTTGTTCCACTGTGTAAATAGTTTTACAGCCTTTGTGAAGTCCTTCCGAGTCATTGCTCTGTAAGTCGGTGTCAAATTAAAAATGGGAAATGCTGCATTTTTCATGACTTCTTTACAACAGCTTAAACTTTCTCCCTACAAAACTAAAATAAGCCTCAGCGCGTTACAAAGAAATCGACATTTGAGATGCAACACTTTTATTTCACTTAATTTCTTCTTACAAAAATATTTTCTCATGTTCACTGAAGCGCCGGACAGATGGAGGGACGCCTAATCTGCTTTTTGAGTAGCTGCTAATTATAAAAACCAGAGATCTGCTGACTCGCTGGCAGGGGAAGGAAGATCTGAGTGGGCTCCAGGGACGATGGCTGGCGGGCGACTCACACGATGTACTTGAAGCTGTAGGTGGCGTCACAGGACAGCGCCATGCCTCTGCAGCGGGAGCACAGGTCCTGGCGGTGAGGCCTCTTCATGTTGATGTGCCTCTGCTTCTTCTCGCAGCTGCAGCAAGTCTGCAAACAACCCTGAGCGTTGCCAAGGTGAGACCATAGATCAAGTGTCGGGGTCGGTTCCTCACCATGGAAGTCGGCAGTGAGCGTTACTGCTGGAGAATCGAGGTTAAACGCACCTTACAGAGGATGGATTCCACTCTGTAGGGATTAAAGCCCAGCTGACACCTCCGGCAGAGCTGCTTGTAGTACACCTAACAGGTTATTAGAAACAGACGCATGAAGGCAGAATCAAGGACGCGGCAGCTTTGGGAGCACAGCGAGCAGGACGCAGACCTTGCTGGTTCCAGAGATGCACCAGACGTAGGCACTCTCCCACCGGATGTTGCACTTCTTGCAGTGGAAGAAGCCATACCTCTGCTCCAGGAACTACAAAAGACATCAGCGTTAGGGCTTCCTTTTGTGCCCAATCCCATCGATTACGCCGGACCTGAATAGAACCCTCGCCCAAGCCAAGCTCGTCTCAAGCCCAAAGTCACATCACCTCAGGGGGCTTTTAACCCCTCTTGGCTTTAAACCCTGTTGAGGGAGGAAGAAAACCCCAAGGACACCTGAAGGATCCCTCTGCCTGGGACAGATGTGCAGTGGACATCTGTCCGTGGGCCCAGCTGCATATTCAAATGTCCTCATAAGCGGCTCTGGGCCGAACGGCCCGTTTCTAATCGCAGTTGCCGTTTTCAAGCATCCCAGATGGGTTAGGGTTAGCTGGGACCAACCTACATCTAATATCAGTGCTGGAGCCTCCATTATTTCAGGGAATAACCTGGATCCTTCAGGATATTTCCCCAGCCTACCTGAAAGCTGGAGCCTTTACTGGAGCGGCGGCCGGCAGCCAGTGAACCCTTCTCCGCGCCCTCGCCTCTTTCAAACCTCTCGACCTCCCCGACGCGCCTCCGGGCGTCCTCGGCCTCTCCTTCGCTCCCGGTGTCGTCGCTGAGCTTCTTCGGATAGATCCTGCGGTCAAACACCGGTGAGTAGATGGAAACCGGCCTCGGGAATCGCAGGTTGCTCACCGGCGGAGTGCTGTGAAGATCGGGCGTTCGCGCACGGTGCTCGCCCTCCAGGCACCAGAGCGTCTTGGGCCCCAGGGAACACTGGATCACTTTATCCACTTTGGCGTTCACCTGCACGCCGCACTCTCTGGTGAGCGCCCTCTTGATGGGAGGGGGCAGGCCGGGGTTGACCTGGGATATGATGGCCTTGCACAGCTCCAGGTAGCTGAGACCCTGGGGGGTGATGAAGCAGCCCTGCCTCTTTACCCAGACCGAGCTGTCCTGGCCCGGCGGGGCGCCGCAGGCACTGTACGGGGGGAACGTGGACAGGAACCCGTCCATCCTGGAGCCATGAAACCGGAACAAAGTCTTCCTGCACCCATTTAACACTTCCCACCGCTTTCGGGTCTAATTGGCTGATTCACAACAGGAGTGTGTCACCTCGGATTGACCCACATGAATAACGTTATAAACCCCCCCCCCCCCCCCCTGTAACTTTTTAGGGTCTTAATTTATGCTGATTAATGCAGTTTACACATTTATTGTCCTCATCTAGAAGCCAAAGTCACTGTTCCCCAAGCTCTGAGTAGCAACAACCTCCCCATTTATATCTATAAATGATTAATCAGGCCGTCTTATTGCTCCTAGAACGTATTTAAAGTGGCTTTGCCAGCATTTTCCTGCAACGTAATGCTGCAGGTTGGAGGAGCGCCATTATTCTATACTGGAGCGCCCCCTACAGTCCAAAGGCAGGATCTGACTGATGTTTTTAGATCATTTCAACTGAATTATTGCACATATTTCGCCAATCCGCATACGGTTGAAAACTACAATACTTCTACTTTAATACTGGCGCTGTCAGTGTGATGAGGTGTAAATAAAAATAACATCAATGCAAATCTGTAAGATTCATTTCTTCCGCTACTTTTACACAAACTGAAAAATATTTCGGATGAATCAACAATTTAGGCCTGAAGATAAAGCAGCATCTTTGCATCATGATCTGTGGGAGATGATGGCCCATAGGTGGCGCTCCAAGCACGTGCACGGATCGGACCCGCGGGCACGAAAGCGACACATATTGGCGCCATTTTGGAGCGCGGAGGGGAACGAGAGCTGCAGAGGAGGACGCGATTGAGCACAATTCACCGGAACAGGTAAGAATCCGCGCGGGCGCCGCCAGGTTTGGGGCTGCAATTGTTCTCGGGCGACGCCGGGGGGGGTTCCGGGGAGGTTCCGGGGGGGTCCGGAGCGGCTCCGCCGGGTTTCAGCGCCGATCGGCGGAGCGCTGCCCGCCTCGCTCGCCTCTGTTCTCGGTAGCCGTGTGCGCTTCATCGCGGTGGTTGACCTGGTCCCGCTCGTGGGATCCGCTCGTGGGATCCGCTCGTGGGATCCGCTCGTGGGATCCGAGCACATCTGGGGAAACGGCCGCCGGGCTTGAATTTGTGACTGAATTCCTGCTGCGGGTTCGGAGCTGCTCTGTCCGCCCTCTTGTCACTGATGGCTGCTGCTAGCATTAGCTAACATTAGCGTCAGGCGCTAGCTGCTAGCGAGGCTAGCCCCAGCACCGCTGCAGGACAGGGTTCCGTTAGGGTCCAAGCAGCCCGGGCAGGACCAGAACAACAGCAGCCAGCATCATGCAGCGATCCCTGCCCGATCTTCGGCCACACTGACGCGCATCAGCGGCTCCGGGTCATCGGAACCTTCTGGCCGCTGCGCGTCTTCAGGATCCTCAACGAACATTTGCCGACAGTAAAGTTGGTCTCAAAGGGCATCTCAGCATGAACCATGCGCACCTCTGACGCGCAGGTCTCGGCACATCAGCGCTTTGATTGAAGAAGCAGGTTCCGAGCTTTGATGGTTGCTTTTACCCGGTTCTCCATCAGAACCGCAGATGAGTTGATCCGGCTTTGAGAAGTTTCTACTCTTCCATTCAGCTTGTTCCTCTTCTCACCTCTGAGATCCAACACTTGCCAGAGGTTCTAGAGTTCGGTGCTGCAGAACCGAGCCCTAGAACCTCTTTGAGATGATATGTTGTCAATAATCAGCGGAGTATTTCCCCCGAACCTCTGAGGTCTCCCACAAGTGACCCGGATCTCCTGTGTGGGTCAGGGTTTGTGAATCAGCCGCCATCAGAACCCAGAAACACGTCGACTTGGGAAGATCGGCTGCTGCAGCTCTTCAACCCAGACCTGGAGGGTTAGAGGGTTAGGGTTAGAGGGTTAGGGTTAGGGTTAGGGTTAGGGTTAGAGGGTTAGGGTTAGAGGGTTAGAGGGTTAGGGTTAGAGTGAGGGTTGGGGTTAGGGTTAGCTCCTGATGGGTGGGTGGATGGACTCATGAACCCACTCTAACCCACCCATGAACCCACCCTAACCCACCCATGAACCCACCCTAACCCACTCTAACCCACCCATGAACCCACCCTAACCCACGTGATACTTGGGTTTTGTGTGTGCGTGCACAGAAGAGGTCGTTGGGTCCACGTCCAACCACCAGCCGGTGTCGGCGTTCCGACTGGCTGAGGAGGGTGAAGGTGTTGTGGTGTGATAAATCACAGATGAGGGGGAGCAGCTGGGGATCGGCACCAACCAGGACTAACCAGGACCAACCAGGACTAACCAGGACCAACCACAACCAACCAGGACTAACCAGGACTAACCACAACCAACCAGGACTAACCAGGACTAACCACAACCAACCAGGACTAACTACGACTAACCACAACCAACCAGGACTAACCACAACCAACCAGGACTAACCAGGACTAACCACAACCAACCAGGACTAACCACAACCAACCAGGACCAACCACAACCAACCAGGACTAACTACGACCAACCACAACCAACCAGGGCTAACCACGACTAACCACAACCAACCAGGACCAACCACGACCAACCAGGACCAACCACAACCAACCAGGACTAACTACGACTAACCACAACCAACCAGGACTAACCAGGACCAACCAGGACTAACCACAACCAACCAGGACCAACCAGGACTAACCACAACCAACCAGGACTAACCACGACTAACCACAACCAACCAGGACCAACCACAACCAACCAGGACTAACCACAACCAACCAGGACTAACCACAACCAACCAGGACTAACTACGACTAACCACGACTAACCACAACCAACCAGGACCAACCACAACCAACCAGGACTAACCACGACCAACCAGGACCAACCAGGACCAACCAGGGGCGGGTTAGAGAGCACGGACATTCCCTGCAGCTTGGACTTGAATAATCCAGGACGGACGGAGCCCAAACATCAGGCTCCCTTAGACGGGTCCAGAACTTCTGTGCTTCCACTGAGGGTCAGAGAGACGCGGCAGCAGCTGTGGGGGGGGGGGGTTCAGCCGAGCTGCCCCGCTGGGGGCGTGTCCAGCCAACGGCCGCTGTGGGCGGAGCTGACCCAGAGAGGGTCAACACACCCGGTCAGCTCCATGGAAACAAGAGCAGGAGAAGAGTTCTGGCTTTGGGTTCATGGTGAAAGGAGTCTTCAGAGAGGATGCCTGCTAATGCTACTGTAGCTGCTAATGCTAATGCTACTGTAGCTGCTAATGCTAATGCTACTGTAGCTGCTAATGCTAATGCTACTGTAGCTGCTGCTGCTGCTGCTACTGTAGCTGCTAATGCTGCTGTAGCTGCTGCTGTAGCAGCTGCTGCTAATGCTACTGTAGCTGCTAATGCTACTGTAGCTGCTGCTGCTAATGCTACTGTAGCTGCTAATGCTACTGTAGCTGCTAATGCTACTGTAGCTGCTAATGCTGCTGTAGCTGCTAATGCTACTGTAGCTGCTGCTGTAGCTGCTGCTGCTAATGCTACTGTAGCTGCTAATGCTACTGTAGCTGCTGCTGTAGCTGCTAATGCTACTGTAGCCGCTAATGCTACTGTAGCTACTGTAGCTGCTGCTGGCCTTATTACACGTGTGTAAAGGTGTAATAAAACGCACCGCCTGGTCATGAAGGAGCTGCTATAACGGTCCAGTGATTTTGCTCCGGCCGTTTTCTCGCTGTGCGTCTTCTTTACAGCTGGACGCTGCTCTGCCGGGCGCTGCTGCTCTGCCGGGCGCTGCTGCTCTGCCGGGCGCTGCTCTGCCGGGCGCTGCTCTGCCGGGCGCTGCTCTGCCGGGCGCTGCTGCGCTAGGCGCTGCTCTGCCGGGCGCTGCTCTGCCGGGCGCTGCTGCGCCGGGCGCTGCTCTGCCGGGCGCTGCTCTGCCGGGCGCTGCTGCTCTGCCGGGCGCTGCTCTGCCGGGCGCTGCTGCTCTGCCGGGCGCTGCTCTGCCGGGCGCTGCTGCGCTGGGCGCTGCTCTGCCGGGCGCTGCTGCTCTGCCGGGCGCTGCTCTGCCGGGCGCTGCTCTGCCGGGCGCTGCTCTGCCGGGCGCTGCTCTGCCGGGCGCTGCTGCTCTGCCGGGCGCTGCTGCGCTAGGCGCTGCTGCGCTGGGCGTCTCCTGTCCAGGAGGCGTGTCCTCGCGTGGCTCCTCCCACCATGGTGGCTCCGCCGCCACCTTCATGCTGCTCTCAAACGGTTACGTCTCTAAACATGATGGGAGTCACAGCGTCTGTTAATCTCCATGGCAACACTGACGTGAGGGGGTGCTGGGAGGTGGAGCGCGGGGCTGTTTCCTCCTCGCACCTTCTGCCCTGGCCTCCGCCGGTGCCGCTGGTGATCTTCTCTGCGCTCCTTTGCAGGCAGAGCAGAGCTGAAGAGGATGGCTCACTCTAAAGCTCGAGTCACAGATGGGAAGGTGACCTACCCCCCAGGGGTCAAGGAGATCTCTGACAAAATCTCCAAGGAGGAGATGGTCCGCAGGCTGAAGGTCAGTTGGACTTTTCTCTCCCCTTCTGCTGCTTAATGGCATCGGTCTGGAAGTAAACGTCAATAAATGAAAGAATTTCCATTGTGATTAAAGATGTGACTTCCTGGAAATAAAAACCCTCCTCTTCAAATGAGAGACCTGTTTGAGAGCCGATTTACAGAGGCCTTTTTAAGGGTGACCTTTGTTGCTGCTGCCACACGCTTCTAGATGGTTGTAAAGACCTTCATGGACATGGATCAAGATTCTGAGGAAGAGAAGGAGCTGTACCTGAACCTGGCTCTCCATCTGGCTTCTGATTTCTTTCTGAAACACCCGGACAAGGACGTGCGTCTGCTGGTGGCCTGCTGCCTGGCTGATATCTTCAGGATATACGCCCCAGAGGCACCATACACCTCCCCGGATAAGCTCAAGGTACCTCCCTCACCGTCGGAATGTTGGGGCGTCCATGGTGGCTTTCATGACTCCCTGACCCCTGACCCCTGACCCCTGACCCTAACCCTTCTCAGTGAGCCTCTCCCTTGTTTCCAGGACATTTTCATGTTCATCACAAGACAGCTGAAAGGACTGGAGGACACCAAAAGTGCCCAGTTCAACAGATACTTCTATCTCCTCGAGGTACGTCAGCCTGCTGTCCAGCTGGGCTGCACAGTGGCATTGGGGGGGGGGGGGGGGGGGGATAAATAGTTTAGGGCATTTAAGAGTTTATAACACATCCTCTGAAATAAACAAGACTCTTTTGGATCACTTGTTACCCATTAAAGAATAGATAATGATTCCAAATCCCAACGGCTGACCTACATCCAGCCACATCTGCTGTCCCTCATCCCCAGACACTCCTTCCACTCATCTAATCCTCATGTTACCGTGACAATATGGATTCATACATAAGTGAACACGTTGTGTATTTAAAGGAGGCTTTGTTAGCGTTAGCATCCTGCACTATAGGCCGCTACTGTTTCCCACGCGTTGTCCCCTGCAGCTTGTAGGGCGCTGCGGATTATTTATGGATTTTTACCATTTCTTTCATCACTCAACCAGGATAAAGTTTCCTGAATGTGAATGGATATTTAGGACCCCCAGGGGGCGCTCTGGCAGCACGAGACGGAGGGGTGGAAGAGCGACTGGAGGGTGCCGAGGAGCCGCTAGTTTAATTGTTTAACAGTCTTTTTGGCTTCATGCCCACACCCTCGTCATGATAACACACCAAGAAATGCTGACGAAGCAGCTTTGAAGTTAAAGGAAGCAGCATGTTGCTGTCTTTGGTCATTAAGCATTTAAATCATAAAGGTCTCACCACCTGCGGCTTGTAGTCGGGTGCAGTTTAGATGTGTGTTTGTGCTTAAATATTATTATATGTATAATATTATATTGAATCTGCGCGGTGCAGCTCAGAGTCCGTCGGCTCTGTGGTGCAGAACTGATGTTAGAAATCAGCCCAACATTTAATACCGACCAGAGCGCCGCAGGAAGTGAAGGGGAACCCTTGGCGTTAGCCTGATCTTGCTATATTTACTTCCAGGAGCGGCGTGATCAGTCGACGCACTCTGATATTTTCTCTCCGTGTTTTAGAACATCGCCTGGGTGAAATCCTACAATATTTGTTTTGAGCTTGAAGACAGCAATGAGATCTTCACCCAGCTTTACAGAACGCTCTTCCAAGTCATCAAGTAAGTGTTTCTGTCAAAGCCGCCCCACCGCCTGCCCTGTCTTCCTGTTTCCTGCTGGCTTACAGGGCTTCTTTGCCCGCTCCGCCTTTACTCTTTCACGTTTTTTCACCTTGTCCCTTTGGGCTTGCCGTTCTTTCCGTCAGAAAAGGGCCCCTGAGCCTCCCATAGCACCTTAATCTGCAGCTGCGTCCTGGAACTGCAGCAGCAGCAGCAGTCCAGTTCTTCCTCTTCTTTTGCCCCCTTTTCCCTCCACGCCGCTCTGTTCAAACGTACACAACCTGGAGGGTTAAATTCTGCAGTAAAGAAGTTGGATCTCGGCCAGTGAAACAAAATGGCACTGGTGTGTGCCAAGGTTATGGCCACAAATGTGTGTGGCTTCATGTTTTCACTGTTATCTATGAAAAATGTCAAGAGCTTGGCTTTATGTTGGAGATGGTGGAAGGAAGGAGACTTTTAATGCTTGATCATCACTGACACTCAGCACGTCTGTGCTATCTTAAATTCATTCATACATTTAAAAAGAACCTGTAGAAGACAGTAACAAATGCCTGATTAATTAGCTTAGGTTGATCTACACACCGATGTGCGTCATTGTTGAATGATGCTCTTCTCACTTTGCTAGCAATGGCCATAACCAGAAGGTGCACATGCATATGGTGGATCTGATGAGCTCCATCATCTGTGAAGGAGACACTGTTTCTCAGGAGCTGTTGGACACAGTGTTGGTCAACCTGGTGCCTGCACACAAGGTACAGTAATGTTCAGATATCAGTGTGAAGATTCCCAGTTTGAGCCTTTGAAGGAGAAGCTGCTCCCCAATGCTGAGGAGCCAGGTTCGTGTTCCATAACCTGCAATTCATTGCGACCCCTGCAGGTCACATTCGGTACAGCGACGTCCTGCAGGGAACGTGCTCCGATCAATAAAAAAACAACAATCTTTTTGCCATTTCATTTTATCCTTCTGTTTCCACACATGAAAAGAACCTGATGTTTATTCTCTCCATCTAGAATCTGAATAAACAGGCGTATGACCTGGCCAAAGCTCTGCTGAAGAGAACCGCTCAGGCCATTGAACCCTACATCACCAATGTAAGACTTTTTTTACATCCTGTAATGTATATTTCAAATGATTATTTTTGTGGATGTTTGACGGCAGCAGACGCCAGAAACGTCTGATCTGCCACACATGACGGTCTTAAAGTTGAAGAGTAATCGCTACGGTTTCTCTCAGTTTTTCAACCAGGTGCTGATGCTGGGCAAGACTTCTGTCAGCGACCTCTCCGAACACGTTTTTGACCTCATTCTGGAGCTTTATAACATCGACAGCCACCTGCTGCTGTCAGTGCTGCCACAGCTGGAATTTAAACTCAAGGTATCATGTTGCTAAATCCTCGTTTCCTTGATTGTAATTTAGCGTAATTTGCACGATGATGGTTCGTATTATTTAGATAGACCCATCAGTTACTGGTGAAAGCATCAACTGTCTGAGTATTTGTGTCCAGAAAGGTTCACTGAGAGCTGGATGCTCAGGCCAGATTCTCAGACCTTTATATAATAATATATACCTCCAGACTATAAGCCGCACATTAATTATTACTCTAGGTCTATAACCCGCATTGAAACTTCTGCAAGCTTATTCTGCAGCAACTTTATTAAACACTGAACCAAAGACACGTCAACGAAGGGAGGTCTTCCATCACACACACAACCTGGCTTATGGTGTGCAGGTGCAAACAGTAATTAAAACAGTAATTAAATACATCAACAACCAGAACTCAATAAAGAGAACACTAACATTGAAAGTTGCAAAAGATAACATTTACAACGAACAAAAACAGGGTTAACACCAACCTGAACCCACAGACACACTGCCACAAAGCATGCTGGGAAATTCCCACACTGACCCTCCCCAACACGCTACACTACCTTTGCTTTCCTCTTCAAACAGTGGCGGTGACGCGGCAGTAACTTTTCTGCTCGAGCGCCCCTAGCGGCCGATAGAAAAAATACATAAATAAGCCGCGCCGTAGAATAAGCCGCAGTGTTTAAAGTGTAGGGAAAAAGTAGCGGCTTATAGTCCGGAAAATACGATATATATAACCCCCAGAACGGCACAGTTTAGTTACTCTGCAGGTCTCTTTATTTGGCTGGAGAGACGAAGCAGGGGGCCATGCTAACCCGAACCCTTCCTGCTGATGGATAATGCTCATTAGCTCTTCTGATGGAGTGTGGACCACCACCAGCTCCTCAAAATAATGGCTGCAAGGCAATCTCCTCCCTCTAGAGTCCCCCATCTCTCTCTCTCATCCTCTGAGCTATTCTCTTGTCATCGTTGTCACCTCTGTTCTCTCCTCGATGCTTCTCCCTCGATGCTTCTCCCTCGGTGCTTCTTCCTCTTCTCCCTTGGTGCTTCTTCCTCGATGCTTCTTCCTCTTCTTCCTCGATGCTTCTCCCTCGATGCTTCTTCCTCGATGCTTCTTCCTCTTCTTCCTCGATGCTTCTCCCTCGATGCTTCTTCCTCGATGCTTCTTCCTCTTCTTCCTCGGTGCTTCTTCCTCTTCTTCCTCGGTGCTTCTTCCTCTTCTTCCTCGATGCTTCTTCCTCTTCTTCCTCGGTGCTTCTTCCTCGGTGCTTCTTCCTCGGTGCTTCTTCCTCGATGCTTCTTCCTCTTCTTCCTCGGTGCTTCTTCCTCGGTGCTTCTTCCTCTTCTCCCTCGATGCTTCTTCCTCGGTGCTTCTTCCTCGGTGCTTCTTCCTCTTCTTCCTCGGTGCTTCTCCCTCGATGCTTCTTCCTCGGTGCTTCTTCCATCCCCACTCCTCTGCTCTTCCTGCCACTCACCTTCCTGTGACTTTGTCCATCACAGTTACTGCAGTTGTGGCTGTGGAAAAACAAGAGTGATGCCAGTGTAGCTCATTAAAGCTCTCGGAGCAAACGAGCCGTGCGTCCTACCTGTTTGCTGTTGTGTCTGCAGAGTAATGACAACGACGAGAGGCTGCAGGTGGTGAAGCTACTAGCTAAGATGTTTGGGGCCAAGGATTCTGAGCTGGCTGCTCAGAACAAACCACTCTGGCAATGTTACTTGGGCAGGTGAGTGTCGTTATATCCTCTCAAAGGCAGCATCAATGAATGAATAATGGGCCTCTTATTACCAGTGTTAACAGTATTTCTCTTCCCCAAAGGTTTAACGACATCCATGTTCCTATCAGACTGGAGTGTGTAAAGTTTGCCAGTCACTGTCTGATGAACCACCCTGACCTGGCCAAAGACCTCACAGGTAACCGGTGGACATTTCAGGCATGTCTCCTCTGGAAGCTGTGACTGAAGGCTGGTTAGAGCTCTTTTAGGTGCAAGTGACGAATAATTCATTTCTGGTCTTTATGCTTTCTCTCCAGAATTCCTGAGGGTCCGATCACATGACCCAGAGGAGGCCATCCGCCATGATGTCATAGTGTCTATCGTAACTGCTGCCAAAAAAGACTTGTCCTTAGTCAATGATGCCTTGCTCAATTTTGTAAAGGAAAGAACATTGGACAAAAGAGTAAGTGGAAGTGTGGAGATGTCTTAGGTTCTTTCTCAGTTTGTAGGTTAGGTCTTTTATTGCTCAACTGTTATTATAAAGTGGATCTTTTGTGGGGGAGTATACAGTCCTTAAAGTCGCTCACAAAGTTACGATTTGACTAATTGTTTTGTCCTGTCCCCTGACATCAGTGGCGTGTGCGGAAGGAGGCCATGATGGGCCTGGCGTCGGTCTACAGGAAGTATTCCCTGCAGGGCGAAGGGGGGAGGGAGGCCTCCAAACAGATTTCCTGGATTAAAGACAAGCTTCTCCACATCTACTACCAGAACAGCATTGATGACAGGTCTGATAAGCTTCTCCCTCTGCTCTTCCCACCAGTCTCACGGCCGTACCATCCACTCGGTTGTTTCATTCAGTGCTTATCCAAGCAGAGTGCAGCAAGACGCTATCAATATAGATGAGATCCTGTTTGAGCGCTCACAGTTGCCACAGGGCATCGGGGCGAGCAGCCAATCAGCACGCTGCGTTGCCACTTTCCTCACTGAGCTGGAAGTGTGAGTGAAGTGCGGTGTGGGGCCATCGTGTCCAGACAAAGCCGACAAAGCAGTCGCACACATGACGCACAACAATATCACCATCGGACGCCTGAATGCAGCGTCTGAGCTGGTCTCACAACCTCTGCAGTGGTGGGGAACCAGTCTGCTCCCAAGAGGGAAATTCAGTTTATTTTTACCCCTCAAGCACACGCACATGCACGCACACCCACGCACGCGCACACACACACTGCAGTTTTGGGGAGATGATGCTCATACATGTAGCCCAAAGTAAAATCTATTGAATCATAGATTTATTAACATTATATCGTGTCACTGAAAAAATGCCACATCTGTAACCCTACGTCGTCTCGTCATTCTTTTATTCTCGTTCCCCCTCCTGAACAGTGGTTTAAAAAGAGTCATTCAGGATGCTGCTTTTGTTAAGATCTGCCTGTGTGCTCACAGGCTACTGGTGGAGCGGGTCTTCGCCCAGTACATGGTCCCTCACAACCTGGAAACGGCCGAGAGAATGAAGTGTCTTTACTATCTGTACGCTACCCTGGACACAAACGCTGTCAAGTACGTGCTCTCGGTGCACCGACACAATCACAATTGTTGACCTGTGAGCGTCAGAACTGAAGCCCTTTATTTGGATCCTCTCAGAGCTTTGAATGAGATGTGGAAGTGCCAAAATCTGCTGCGACAACACGTTAAAGACCTGCTGGAGTTGATCAAAAAGCCAAAGGTAAGCAGCTGAAAGAAAGCTGAGTTGGCACACACATGCCTCCAGCTTCTCATGCTTCTGTTTATCTGCAGTCTGAAGCATCCAGCAAGGCCGTCTTTGCTAAGGTCATGGTGATCACAAGTAAGAGCTCGTTTCAATCGGCCAACAAAGTCCAAATGGAAATAGCTTGATTGCTTTAATCAGCTAGGCATCATCCGATCTGTGGTGTGACAGCCTTACCTGCCCTGTTGCTGCAGGGAACCTGCCGGATCCTGGGAAGGCCCAGGACTTCGTGAAAAAGCTGGCTCAGGTTCTGGATGACGACGAGCGCATCAGGGATCAGCTGGAGACTTTGGTCAGCCCATCGTGCTCCTGCAAGCAGGCGGAAATCTGCGTGGTGAGTTCTGAAAATGACCCGATCATTGCAGAGTTGTGGGTGACATCAGCATCCTGAACTGGAAAACGACCTGAAATCTGATGCTCTGGGCCGGGTCGAGGTGATGAGAAGGTGGCAATCGCACCACTTTCCTTTGAAAGCCTCCCACCTCGGCGTTTGCTGTCACACCTCCGGCCCTTAAGAGGGTGGAAGCACGCGGAGTTTGACACCCCGAGCTGTAGAATCTGTCATTTTCACACTATTCACTTGGTAAATTAAAACAACAGATTAATTATTACTCTAGATTGCTGGAAATTGACCTCATCCAACGTGTCCTTGCATGTTTTTCATACTTTTGTGACCTCAGGCAACTCGAATGGAACGAGAGAATAGGTGAGGGTGTCTTTGGGGGGGAGACTATTTTAAAAGTGCATTTGTCGCTTTCAGAGGGACATTACAAAGAAACTTGGCAGCCCCAAACAGCCCAGCAATCCCTTCCTGGAAATGGTGAAGTTTCTGTTGGAGAGAATCGCTCCTGTACACATCGACACAGAGTCTATCAGGTGGGAACAAACCCAGAGGTTTAACAACACACCGGCGATGCCGACCTTTGACCTGTTCCTGTCTCTTTGTTCTTTCCCATCAGTGCTTTGATAAAACAGGTTAACAAATCTATAGATGGAACCGCTGATGACGAAGAGGAGGGCGTTCCAACCGACGAGGCCATCAGAGCCGGGCTGGAGCTCCTGAAGGTAAAAAGAAGAGAGTCACATTCAACTCAATTTTGTTTAAGGAAAAAATATTCGTTCTTGCTCTTTCCTGCCTTCGTTTTATTGAGTGAAGCCAGGAAGTGAATAATCGTGACAATCGGGTCCTTTTTTGAGCACACCTGGTTCTTTTTGATGATGGTTCGGGTGACTGTGATTGGAAACATTCGGCTCTTTCTTCTTTTATCCCACACAGGTGCTGTCTTTTACACACCCAGTGTCGTTCCACTCTGCGGAGACCTTCGAGTCCCTATTGGGTTGTCTGAAGATGGATGATGAAAAGGTTGCAGAGGCAGCACTGCAGATCTTCAAGAACACAGGAAGCAAGATGGAAGAGAGTTTTCCTCACATCAAATCGTATGCTTCGCTGTTTGCAGGCCGCCGGAACAATCCTCATTTATTTTCCTACCTCACAATCACCGTCTCATCTGCTCCCCCTAGTGTCTTGCTGCCGGTACTGCAGGCCAAGGCTAAGAGAGGCCCACCTCGCCAGGCCAAGTATGCCATCCACTGCATCAACGCCATGTTCACCAACAGAGACACACACTTTGCTCAGATCTTTGAGGTCAGTCAATTCCACAGGGTTCTTTCCAAATACTGAAGAGCCCTCAACTAAAAAGACTAAGCACCCTATGTTGTTTCTTCCTCTCCAGCCTCTACACAAGGGCCTGGATACTACTAACATGGAGCAGCTCATCACTCCTTTGACCACCTTAGGACATCTAGCACAGCTGGCCCCGGAGCAGTTTGCTGCGCCGCTCAAATCTCTAGTTGCCAACTTCATTGTGAAGGATCTCCTCATGAATGACAGGGTACACTCATCTGCTAAGGAGAGGCAGGGCTTCTACTGATTACTCAGCCACCTTTTCACAGAACAGCATTGCCCTGACGTCACTAAACACTTTGCATTTAATTGGCCGTGTGCTTGCACAAGGGACTGACGGTGTTGTCTGTGTTGTGGATAGATGCCAGGTAAGAAGACAACCAAACTATGGGTTCCTGATGATGAGGTGTCTCCAGAAACTCTGGCTAAGGTCAGAACTCCGTCTTGGCATCTCGTACATGTGACATTCGATGACTTCCTTCTATTGTGTTTAACTGGAATTTCCGATTGGGGGGTTGAATTAACGCAGGTGTGTTTGTGCTTAGATCCAGGGCATCAAGCTGATGGTGAGGTGGCTACTTGGAGTGAAGAACAACCAGAGTAAGTCAGGAAACTCCACCCTGAGGATGCTGACGGCCATTCTGCACAGCGATGGAGACCTGACTGAGCAGGGCAAAATGAGGTGGGCCACAAAGCCTGCATGGCTTGACTCTGTCGAAGGATCGTCGCCGTGTCAAACCACAGTGATGTTTCTGGCGCCCGATGTTCTGCTCTCCTCCCTCAGTAAACCCGACATGTCGCGCTTGCGTCTGGCAGCAGCGTGCGCACTGCTGAAGCTGGCGCAGGAGCCGTGCTATCATGAAATCATCACGCTGGAGCAGTACCAGCTCTGTTCCCTGGTCATCAACGTAAGAGCCTCCCCGTCGTCTTCAGCAGCTCCAGGCGCCTGTTTCCGCTCACCGTTGTCTTCCTGTCCAGGATGAGTGCTACCAGGTGCGACAGTGTTTCTCCCAGAAGCTCCACCGGGGGTTGTGTCGCCTGCGTTTGCCTCTGGAATACATGGCCGTGTTCGCTCTGTGTGCCAAGGACCCCGTAAAGGAGCGGAGGGCCCACGCTCGCCAGTGTTTGGTGAAGAATGTGAACATCCGCAGAGAGTACCTGAAACAGCACGCCGCCCTCAGTGGTAAACGTCTGATCTTTGATCTACCTCTGTAAAACAGAGCTTGTTCTGATGGAGCTCCTGGTTATCCCTAACCCTGCTCTGGACAGTGAGCTCCTCCAGCTCCTAATACTCCGCGTCTTTGCCAACAGACAAGCTGCTGTCTCTGCTGCCCGAGTACGTGGTGCCCTACGCCATCCACCTCCTGGCACACGACCCGGACTACATCAAAGTGTCAGACATCGAGCAGCTCAAAGACATCAAAGAGTAAGTCCTGAACTCGGCTGTTAGGAATACTCAGTGTCATCCTGAGGTTTTCCTTTTTTACTGCCTTGATTTTATTTTATTTTTCAAGCTTTAGGCATTTGTATTTATATGCTAATTAATTAATTAATTGCTCGCAGAGCTCTGTGGTTCGTTCTTGAGATTATCATGGCCAAGAATGAGAACAACAGCCACGCCTTCATCAGGAAAATGGTGGAAAATATCAAGCAGACTAAAGATGCCCAGGCCCCCACCGACCCGAAAACCAACGAGGTAACGCCGGGCCGCTTATTTTACGTCTGATGTTGGCGCTACAAATAAATGTGCCGATGTGTTGTTTTTCTGTTCCGAGCAGAAACTGTACACGGTGTGCGACGTGGCCATGCACATCATCATGTCCAAAAGCACCACCTACAGTCTGGAGTCCCCCAAAGACCCGGTGCTGCCCTCCCGCTTCTTCACCAAACCTGACAAGGTTGGTCTGTCCTGCGTCTGGAGGCCCTTTCTCCTCTGCTTATCCTGCACTTTTAGAATTTTGCACTTGTTTGTGCACATTTAGGAGAATTTTGCACTTGTTTGTGCACCTTTAGGTGAATTTTGCACTTGTTTGTGCACCTTTAGGTGAATTTTGCACTTGTTTGTGCACTTTTAGAATTTTGCACTTGTTTGTGCACATTTAGGAGAATTTTGCACTTGTTTGTGCACATTTAGGTGAATTTTGCACTTGTTTGTGCACATTTAGGAGAATTTTGCACTTGTTTGTGCACATTTAGGAGAATTTTGCACTTGTTTGTGCACTTTTAGAATCTTGCACTTGTTTGTGCACTTTTAGGTGAATCTTAACACACTGGTAGAACCCCCCCTCACAATCTTCACCTCTCTCTTGAGGTTTGCTTCACATTTGCATCAATCTCTGATTTTTCCCTGTTTTAGAATTTCAACAACACCAAAAATTATCTCCCACCGGAGATGAAGTCATTCTTCACGCCAGGAAAGGTGAGTCGACCTGCTCAGAGTGATGCGAGTTGTTCTGGACCAAACGAGTCCAAGTAAAAACCTTTTCCTCGTCCAGCCCAAGTCGGCGAATGTTCTGGGGGCGGTGAACAAGCCGCTGGCCTCGGCGGGGAAGCAGCTCCAGAGTAAAGCCTTTCGAATGGAAACCGCCAGCAACGAAGACTCCTCATCGAACCCGGGCTCTCCGCAGCGCAGCAAGACCAGGTACCAACCTTCAGTGGGGGGAGACAGAGACAAACTGACCCTTCGGGGTCAGGGGGGGGGGGCACAAATGGTGATGGCTCAGCCACTCGCCAGTTCATCACAGGGCCCCAGGTGAGCCTTGGTGGGTTTGAAGGTGTGAAGGTGTTCTGGCCCCCACTACCTGCACCAGGACTCGAACCAGCAACCCTTCACTTCTCAGCCCAGTTAGACGGGTCAGCGAGTGGTCGCTCTTCGGTTCTGACGTCTGATTCAAACGTCTTTTTCAGGCACGACAGTGCAGAAATGGATCAGAGCGAAAACGAAGACATCACCATGAAGAGAGCAGACGGCCCCGACAAGGTATCTGACCGGTCCTGGAGCCTCCTGATGTCCTTCAGGTTTCAAACCTAGACGGCACCAGCACATATCCCCACTAAAGTCCCGCTATCGCCGTGGTAACCCTGCTGTGATGACGGGCACTGCTGCTGACCACTGGATCTGCCACACATTCATTTCATCTCCACGATTCTTTACAAGCACAAGAACTTGATTTCAGTTATTTTGCAGGATATTGAAAAGCCGCGCGGGCGCAAACGCGGCGTGGCGTCCAGCGAGGACGCGGAGAGCAAGCCGAAGCGGGGACGCAAGAAGGCAGCCGCCAACACCACCGCGGCCGGCGACTCTGAGGACCAGTGGGACGAAGACAATCGCCCGGAGGACGAACAGAACAGCCCGCCCAAAAAGGCCCGCAGGGGCCGGCCGCCCAAGTCTGCCAGCGCCAACCAGGACACGCCCACCAAGGGGAAAAGGGGAAGAAAGAAGGCGGCTCCTCCACCAGAGGAGGAGGAGGAGGAGGAGGAAGAGGAGCGAGGGGAGGAGGAAGCAGAGAACGACGAGGATGAAGACGACCGGAGCAGTGAAAATATGGAGGTGAAGACCAAGGGAGGAAGGCAGACCAGGACACCACGGAGGTCGCAGGGGTAAACGCCCATTCACCATGACAACAGCACTACCGAGGGGGTGTGGTCAGCAGCCTCCTAACACCACGATGGTCTCGTGCCTGTTTTCCTCCCCAGGCTGGACCCAACAGAGTCGACGCCACAGAAGCGGCGAGGACGTCCTCCCAAATCAGCTCAGCCAGCTGCCAAGAAACCAGCGTAAGTCGCCGCGGCGCTGAGCAGCGAGGCTCCGGGCCCGGAGCTCTCAGACCGGGTCGCAGTCCTGTTTCAGGACGTGCACTTGCATAGGCGTAACTGGCCGGCCCGCCGCCCAGCGCGGCCCGCACCCGTCTGATCCGCACGCCATGAATGCGTGTTTGGGCTGTTGTGGCGTCTGCAGCACCAGGTGATGCTAGCAGGGCTGAGCCGTTTCCAGTGATGGTGAAACCTCACCGGACCTTCATCATCGTCTCGTGTGCCTGACCCTGACCCCTAACCTGACCCCTAACCCTGACATTAACCCTCTAACCCTGACCCCTAACCCTGACCCCTAACCTGACCCCTAACCCTGACATTAACCCTCTAACCCTGACCCCTAACCCTGACATTAACCCTAACACCCTGACCCCTAACCCTGACATTAACCCTAACACCCTGCCCCCTAACCTGACCCCTAACCCTGACATTAACCCTAACACCCTGCCCCCTAACCTGACCCCTAACCCTGACATTAACCCTCTAACCCTGACCCCTAACCCTGACCCCTAACCTGACCCCTAACCCTGACATTAACCCTAACATCCTGACCCCTAACCTGACCCCTGACCCTGACATTAACCCTCTAACCCTGACCCCTAACCCTGACCCCTAACCTGACCCCTAACCCTGACATTAACCCTAACATCCTGACCCCTAACCTGACCCCTAACCCTGACATTAACCCTAACACCCTGACCCCTAACCCTGACATTAACCCTCTAACCCTGACCCCTAACCCTGACCCCTAACCCTGACATTAACCCTAACATCCTGACCCCTAACCTGACCCCTGACCCTGACATTAACCCTAACACCCTGACCCTGACCCCTGACCCTGACCCCTAACCCTCTAACCCTGACATTAACCCTAACACCCTGACCCCTAACCTGACCCCTGACCCTGACATTAACCCCCTGACCCCTGACCCTGGGTCGCCCTGTGGGAGGTGACTAGTGTTGCCATAAAACCGTCCTGGGGGGGGGGGTTGTGGGCCGTGCAGCACCGGGACACTCAGTCATCTTCCTGTTGCTCCAGGCGTGGGGGGAGGTCCAAGGCAGCGGTGGCCAAGGACGACTCTGAAGAGGAAGAGGAGGAGGGGGAGGAGCAGGAGGAGGAGCCTACGCCCAAGGTACGTGCACCTGCCCAGCAATATGGAATCTGTGCATTAAAGCAGCTTTTAAACTCAAACGTTGTGTCAGGGTCGCAAGAAGGCAGCAGGACGAAGAAGATGAGCTGGAGCCGGCGGCGCGGGAAAACACGGACATTGAACTTTTTATCTTTTTCATATTGCGACGCTCCTGCTGATCCGCTCACACGTGCTCACACGTGCACACACGTGCTCACACGTGCACTCGACCTCCGTACATCCGTGTTCAGCTGTGGGTGTTTGCGTTGTGATGTGTTCGCCACGTTAGCTAGGAAGAGTTTTAACAGAACAAGGAAAACGCTCCCTGTTGTAAATAGTCTCATGTCTGTTTCATGTTCTTGTTGTGTTGATGCTGACTGGGGGCTAAATGCTAAATGCTAAATGCCCCCCCGCCCCAAAAGTGCCCCCGTTCGAAGAAAAGGAAACCATCATTCCCTCTGTTACACTGTTCACAACAAAGAGATTAACTGTACTTTTTTGCGATGTTAGAAGCCGTTTTATTGCATTTTTGGTTTACAGTCCTGTATATTTTCTTTTTTCTTTTTTCTTTTTTTTTTTTTTTACAATGTATTGAAAATAAAGTGTTAATTCTGTCCAGCTGTAGGATTTCCTGGAGAGGTGGCGTCGCTTCTTTTTTAGCTTTGTGTCGCTGTTGGGAGTCGTGAGCAGCTCGTGGCCTCGCCCCCCCCCGGTCGCCCCCCCCAGTCGCCCCCTCCCCCTGGTCGCCTTCTCCCAGTCGCCCCCCCCCGGTCGCCCCCCCCAGTCGCCCCCTCCCCCTGGTCGCCCCCCCCGGTCGCCTCCTCCCAGTCGCCCCCCCCAGTCGCCTCCTTCCTGGCACTGGTTTCCTGCTTTGATCTCAGGCTGGTCACCTTCGTCTCTTCTATAGAGGCAATAATGTTCTGACTCAGAATCCTAAAGAGGCTGCAGACTGCTGCCAAAGGGGCACCAACCAGGGGTTGGGGGCACCAACCAGGGGTTGGGGGCACCAACCAGGGGTTGAAGGCACCAACCAGGGGTTGGGGGCTCCTCTGGCCGCCCCAGGCCTGGGAATGTGCACCTGAGATGGGACCAGCTCAGGTGTTCAGTGTTCTGAGCTCATGATCAAAGCTGATGTTGCCGGTCAGATTTATTCCAGTGTTGGTTAGCGGAGCATTAAGAGTGGCTTCACTTTTATTCCAAGGCCATTAACCAATAAACGGGACCGTTAATGAGGCCACCCTAACTCTCTAACCCTAACCCTAACCCTCTAACCCTAACCCACTAACCCTAACCCACTAACCCTAACCCTCTAACCCTAACCCACTAACCCTAACCCTCTAACCCTAACCCACTAACCCTAACCCTAACCCACTAACCCTAACCCTCTAACCCTAACCCACTAACCCTAACCCTCTAACCCTAACCCTAACCCAGTAACCCTAACCCCCTAACCCTAACCCTAACCCACTAACCCTAACCCACTAACCCTAACCCTAACCCACTAACCCTAACCCTCTAACCCTAACCCACTAACCCTAACCCTCTAACCCTAACCCTAACCCTCTAACCCTAACCCTAACCCAGTAACCCTAACCCCCTAACCCTAACCCTCTAACCCCCTAACCCTAACCCACTAACCCTAACCCACTAACCCTAACCCACTAACCCTAACCCTCTAACCCTAACCCTAACCCTAACCCACTAACCCTAACCCACTAACCCTAACCCACTAACCCTAACCCTCTAACCCTAACCCTAACCCACTAACCCTAACCCTAACCCTCTAACCCTAACCCTAACCCACTAACCCTAACCCACTAACCCTAACCCTCTAACCCTAACCCTAACCCACTAACCCTAACCCTAACCCACTAACCCTAACCCTCTAACCCTAACCCTAACCCACTAACCCTAACCCTAACCCACTAACCCTAACCCTCTAACCCTAACCCACTAACCCTAACCCTCTAACCCTAACCCACTAACCCTAACCCTAACCCACTAACCCTAACCCTCTAACCCTAACCCACTAACCCTAACCCTCTAACCCTAACCCTAACCCAGTAACCCTAACCCCCTAACCCTAACCCTAACCCACTAACCCTAACCCACTAACCCTAACCCTAACCCTCTAACCCTAACCCACTAACCCTAACCCTCTAACCCTAACCCTAACCCTCTAACCCTAACCCTAACCCAGTAACCCTAACCCCCTAACCCTAACCCTCTAACCCCCTAACCCTAACCCACTAACCCTAACCCACTAACCCTAACCCACTAACCCTAACCCTCTAACCCTAACCCTAACCCTAACCCACTAACCCTAACCCACTAACCCTAACCCACTAACCCTAACCCTCTAACCCTAACCCTAACCCACTAACCCTAACCCTAACCCTCTAACCCTAACCCACTAACCCTAACCCACTAACCCTAACTCTCTAACCCACTAACCCTAACCCTCTAACCCTAACCCTCTAACCCTAACCCACTAACCCTAACCCTAACCCACTAACCCTAACCCTCTAACCCTAACCCACTAACCCTAACCCTCTAACCCCCTAACCCTAACCCACTAACCCTAACCCACTAACCCTAACCCACTAACCCTAACCCTCTAACCCTAACCCTAACCCACTAACCCTAACCCACTAACCCTAACCCACTAACCCTAACCCTCTAACCCTAACCCTCTAACCCTAACCCTAACCCACTAACCCTAACCCTAACCCTCTAACCCTAACCCACTAACCCTAACCCACTAACCCTAACTCTCTAACCCACTAACCCTAACCCTCTAACCCTAACCCTAACCCACTAATCCTAACCCCCTAACCCTAACCCACTAACCCTAACCCTAACTCTCTAACCCACTAACCCTAACCCACTAACCCTAACCCTAACCCTAACCCACTAACCCTAACCCTCTCTAACCC
>JAPVLW010000001.1:185000-187500 GCA_027382335.1 Takifugu ocellatus | reverse complement strand
CCGGAGGCGTTTGCAGACTACGCCAGGCTCTGTTACAGAGAGCTTGGTGAATACGTGAAGATGTGGATCACCTTAAATGAACCCAACGATGAAATGGTGAGCTACCAGGAGGGCCATCAGATGCTGCGGGCACACGCGATGGCCTGGCACGCTTACGATCGGGACTTCAGGCCCTCGCAGGGAGGACAGGTCAGTGCAACAGCGAGGCCGCGCTGACGCCAACGTCAGTGTCGGTTCAGGAGTCCGACTCACAAGAGCTCTGTGCTTCAGGTGTCTTTGGCTCTCCACATGGACTGGGTGGAACCAGCGTTCTCGTTCAGCCGGGAGGATGTGGAACCGGCTAAAAGGGTTTTAGATTTCCGCGTTGGCTGGTTCGCAGAGCCGATCTTTGGCACGGGCGATTATCCTCTGGGCATGAGGAGCTGGCTGCGACAGCTCAACTCACTCGAGTACAAATCCATTCACATTTGACTCTTTATCGAAGACTTCCTGTCTAACCTTTACAGTAAAACGTGATCGGCGCACGGATTCATGAGATCTCTCCATGTTTCCCACAGCCTGCCAGTGTTTAATGAGGACGATCATCACTTGGTTAAAGGGACGTATGATTTCTTCGCCATCAGTCACTTCAGCACCAAGTTGGTGACGCACGCCAAGGAAGACTCGTAAGATACATCGTGTTTTTATTCGTAAAACCCCATGAAAGGCGCACTTTAGGAGATTCTTACTTGGATTAAAGTCCTCAATCAGCTTTTCCAAGTCTGTGTCATGCCTGCAGATACACCTACACAGCAAAGCTGGAGGTGCAACACATGATAGACACCACGTGGATCATGTCCCCGAGGCCTGTGGTGCCCTGGGGCCTGAGGAAAGCCCTCAACTGGGTGAGCAGACGGAGCAACAGACGCAGCATGACTTACGTTCTCTTAAATCAGCTGTGTGATGTGGACGCAGACGTGCTGCTTTTGCGTGACGATGAATCTCGATGTCGCTCGTCCGCTGCTGCAGGTGAGGGAGCGCTACTGCGACGTCCCCGTCTATGTGATGGCTAATGGGGTCCAGGAAGATCCAGCTCGCTTCAAAGACAGCTTAAGAGTGTACTACCTGTATAACTACATCAACGAAGCACTGAAAGGTGAGAGGGACACGCACGCACGCACACACACACACACGCACGCGCGCACACACACACACACGCCTGTTGACACTTTCATCACGCGTGTAGCCTCATGCAGCGAGGGATCAATGTCTAAAATGTGACCCTCCGCCGTGGTCTCGCTGGAGTTTAATCATTCTCTTTAGGTCAGCGACCCTTGAGCTGACTTGGAACACACTTGTGTTGTTCGACCAGAACATGAAAACACAAATACACACACTGCTGTGAACTGCTGAGTCAAGGTTACTGGGTGGTTACGGGTCCCTCATCTCATCTCATCTCATCTCATCTCATGCCGGTGTGACCTGGCCATTTATTGGGGAAACCAGCCACAGAAGTGTTTTGCATGACCCGCTCGTTGTGTCGCCTCTCTCAATGGCTCCTTTCTGCTGCCTCAGCATACACTCTGGACGGGGTCAACCTGAAGGGGTACTTTGCCTACGCCCTCAATGACCAGCGGGACCCAGAGTTCGGCCTATACGGGCAGGTCCAGCAGGAAGTCATCGTCAAGGCCTCTCTCTCCAATTACCGCAACATCATTCGGCACAACGGCTTCCCCATCCTGGGGGGGGCGCCGCAGCAGTGTCCCAGCAGGCCTCAGCCCTGCAGCGGCTGCCAGCTGCTGGTCAGGAAGCCTGTGGTGGGCTTCCTGACTCTGGTGGGCTCAGGGGTGCTGATCACCCTGGGCCTCGTCATCTACTACACAGCCAGAGGACACAAGGAGTGTTACTGACGAGGCCGTCGCTTCCACCCTCAACTGCCAGATTAGAAAAGATGGATTTTCTTTCATTAAATAGGTTTTATGCTGCGAGTGTAAACGTTGTCAGGTGACACGCTATACTTCCACTGTCATGTTTTCTATTTTATTAGGTCTGGAATTGCATGTTGGTAGCAGACCAGAACTATTGAAGGGTTTAGTTTAATATGCAAATTTTATTCCTACTATTTAATGTCGTTTTGCAGTTTTCTTTATTGTGCTCAACAACGAAGCTGCGGTAGCGAGCGGACGAAGGGAAGGCTCCACATTTCCTAAAGTCTTTACAGGGAACACGGGACATGTTCCCCAACAGGTTTGTGGTGGCAGCAGATTTTTATTGGGAGGAAATAAAGATCTAGAACATCATGCCATCGAGACCATCTTCCATGAACTTCTTGTACATGGCCATGAACCTGGCCACGAAGGCTTCGAGGTGGTAGATGGCCTTGTTGCCCAGCTGCAGTCTGTGCTCATAGTAGGCAGCCAGGTGAGCCACCTCTGTCTTCAGCTGCCCGTCGCAGTTGTTCAGCAGCTCTGTGAGCAGACCCTGTCGGAACATTGGATCAGCACCACAGTTGTCTCAGAGC
>JAPVLW010000001.1:175000-180000 GCA_027382335.1 Takifugu ocellatus | reverse complement strand
TCCGCATTCATTCCATGTGGGCTAACGTTCGGCTAATGCTAATTGAAGACACTGCTGCTCCTGTGTCATGACAAATGGGTTGAAGGACGGAAATCATCCGATTTTACACATTCATTTGTAATTTGAGCTTCGGAAATATTAAATCTTCCTCTGGGACACTAGTGTGAATTGTTTCCTGTATCATAGTTCAACTGTCACATGAATTCTTTCGCAACTTCTCCTTCTTGCTTAAAAAGATCTAATTGCTTTAGATGACCTTCCCACTCCTTCGGCAGTGCTGGAGATTTCCTGTTTGTGTTTCATGTTTAAGTCCAGATAACTGCCGTGTTTGTGATTGTGAGGGCAGATCACATACCTCAGCCTCCCAGAGCAGCTTCACATGGGGGGGTGCTTCAGTGACGTGAGAGTGAGGGAGGGGGCAGCCATTTTTACAGCGCTGCAGAGTCAAATTAAGCTCTGTCATTTATGTTGCCTCACATAAACGACTGCATACTTGGGGAAACTGGCAGACAGAACAAATTAGCAGCAATTTGGAGAAACTAGAGGAACATTGATCAGATACCGTAAAGGAACCGACGCGTCTCTCTGGGATTGTAAATAAGCACTAAACCAGAGGAAGTGTTGCACCCTTCCATTCAGCAGGAGGTCGAATCCAAATGAATGATACAGGTTCTGTGTCAATAAAAGTGGTTGATGCCATTTTGTCATTCAAAGGTTTTAAAATAATCAGTTACCAAAGATAAAATCCATAAACATTTATGATTAAAGGTTATTAGTTGTGGTTATGGTTGTTCCCAGAGGATCTAATGTGGTCACGTTTAGTCAGTATCAGTTGTGGTGACTTATATTGCTGAGTAAATTGGCAGATATGCTGCAATATTTGAATACTGATCAGTTCTCTGATGTACTTCAGTGTTGCTGCAATAGTCTCCAGATGTTGTCAGATGTTATCAAGATATTAGCAGTGCTCTCATCCCTGAGATGGATGAGTCAAATGATGAAAAGGTCTAAAGCAAACGTGCATTAAGAGCTCTTTACTCTGTAAACACTTTGGAGGAGCCTCTTAACATTTCATGAGCCCTGAGAGCCCTCTGCTGTATAACTCTGCTCTTATTATGGTCTGTACCCCGTATGCTGCCCCCTGTGTGCTGCCCCCTGTGTGCTGCCCCCTTGTGTGCTGCCCCCTGTGTGCTGCCCCCTCTATGCTGCCCCCTGTGTGCTGCCCCCTGTGTGCTGCCCCCTGTGTGCTGCCCCCTCTATGCTGCCCCCTGTGTGCTGCCCCCTGTGTGCTGCCCCCTTGTGTGCTGCCCCCTGTGTGCTGCCCCCTCTATGCTGCCCCCTGTGTGCTGCCCCCTGTGTGCTGCCCCCTCTATGCTGCCCCCTGTGTGCTGCCCCCTGTGTGCTGCCCCCTGTGTGCTGCCCCCTGTATGCTGCCCCCTGTGTGCTGCCCCCTGTCCCTGTGTGCTGCCCCCTGTGTGCTGCCCCCTGTTCCTGTGTGCTGCCCCCCTGTGTGCTGCCCCCTGTGTGCTGCCCCCTCTATGCTGCCCCCTGTGTGCTGCCCCCTGTGTGCTGCCCCCTCTATGCTGCCCCCTGTGTGCTGCCCCCTGTTCCTGTGTGCTGCCCCCTGTGTGCTGCCCCCTGTGTGCTGCCCCCTCTATGCTGCCCCCTGTGTGCTGCCCCCTGTATGCTGCCCCCTGTGTGCTGCCCCCTCTATGCTGCCCCCTCTATGCTGCCCCCTCTGTGCTGCCCCCTGTGTGCTGCCCCCTGTGTGCTGCCCCCTGTGTGCTGCCCCCTCTATGCTGCCCCCTCTATGCTGCCCCCTCTGTGCTGCCCCCTGTGTGCCCCTGTAGGCGGTCCTCTGTCCCTGTGTGCTGCCCCTGTAGGCGGTCCTCTGTCCCTGTGTGCTGCCCCCTGTGTGCTGCCCCTGTGTGCTGCCCCTGTGTGCTGCCCCCTGTAGGCGGTCCTCTGTCCCTGTGTGCTGCCCCCTGTGTGCTGCCCCCTGTAGGCGGTCCTCTGTCCCTGTGTGCTGCCCCCTGTGTGCTGCCCCCTGTATGCTGCCCCTGTGTGCTGCCCCCTGTCCCTGTGTGCTGCCCCCTGTAGGCGGTCCTCTGTCCCTGTGTGCTGCCCCTGTTCCTGTGTGCTGCCCCCTGTGTGCTGCCCCCTGTGTGCTGCCCCCTCTATGCTGCCCCCTGTGTGCTGCCCCCTGTTCCTGTGTGCTGCCCCCTGTGTGCTGCCCCCTGTGTGCTGCCCCCTGTATGCTGCCCCCTGTGTGCTGCCCCTGTGTGCTGCCCCCTGTTCCTGTGTGCTGCCCCCTGTGTGCTGCCCCCTGTTCCTGTATGCTGCCCCCTGTGTGCTGCCCCCTGTCCCTGTGTGCTGCCCCCTGTAGGCGGTCCTCTGTCCCTGTGTGCTGCCCCCTGTGTGCTGCCCCTGTTCCTGTGTGCTGCCCCCTGTGTGCTGCCCCCTGTGTGCTGCCCCTGTGTGCTGCCCCCTGTATGCTGCCCCCTGTGTGCTGCCCCCTGTGTGCTGCCCCCTGTGTGCTGCCCCCTGTGTGCTGCCCCCTGTAGGCGGTCCTCTGTCCCTGTGTGCAGGAATCTGGAGCTGTGGGGCTGTAACACACAGGAAGTGGCTTTCCTCCCGCCCGAGCGAGTACTGATATCTGTTAACTGGACGAGGTGAAGGGCGCCGGACTGGAAGTAAACAGAAAGGCGTGTTGTGTGTGTGTGTGTGGGGGGGGGGGGGGGGGGGGGGGGGGGCTGGTGTTGGGGTCTTTAGGGGCCCTATGTGCTGCTATCAGTCTCTGGGACTCATTGGCAGATGGAGCTCACAAACGTGGTGTGTTCATTTCCTTCACCAAGTGTGTAAGTCAGGGCCCAGGATGGAGGGTGTATGAAGGTTTAGGTTGTGCGCCTCACAGCCGTATGCAGCGAGTGGTGCACAAACACAAGCAGAACTCTGAAAACACACACGCAGACGGGCACACACACACACACACACACACCAATAGACAGAATGCAGGCGTCGTAGGGAACGCGACGTTCACCTGCTGGTTCAGCACATTTTACAGCTCACTTCAAAAAACTCAGGGTCAGATTAACCAGAATTTACCCTCAGGACATATTTACATGTGTGTGTGTTTGTGTGTTCAGGCTCCTGTGTGTGACTCCATTGCCCTGCTGAGGAGAAAGTGGGATCACCTCAGGCAAGATGTCCT
The DNA here is from genome assembly GCA_027382335.1 of Takifugu ocellatus. Lineage (NCBI taxonomy): Eukaryota > Metazoa > Chordata > Actinopteri > Tetraodontiformes > Tetraodontidae > Takifugu > Takifugu ocellatus. The sequence goes on along the minus strand of JAPVLW010000001.1, from coordinate 176,789 downwards.
GGAAGTCCAAAATGATGCTACCTGCAGTGAGGCCGAGGCTGCGGAGGAGGAGCAGAACACCACGGTAAGTCCAGAACATTTTAAAATCAACTCCCTTTTGGACCTTCACGGAGCTTTGGTTAGGGTTAGGGTTAGGGTTAGGGTTAGGCTACCCTAACCCGGGTTAGGGTTAGGGTTAGGGTTAGGGTTAGGCTACCCTAACCCGGTCTTCAGTCTTCTGTTGGATTTGCTACCTTCCAAATGAACGAGTCCAGCCAATCAAGCATCACATCTTGACTGAAGGTTAGATTCCATCGGCTGCCACGTGGATCAGAACATTCAAACATCACAGTTTTCACTGAATACAAAGGATTTGCTGCACACACACCCACACACACACACACACACACACACACACACACACACGCAACAGTGCTGCTCTCCTTTTCTTCCTGCCCTCTCAGCATCAGGCTGCCTCATTAAACTCAATCAGTGTAAATTCTGCAACCCTCAAACAACTCTTAAAACACAGAACTTCAGGAATTCTTATAAACAGGCTGCATTTAATCAGGCTGGTGTTAAAGTGTCTGGCAGAGCAGAACTTTCTGCTTCACGCCTCTCCGCCAAGATGAGGATGAAGAACGTGGTCAGCGCTCACGTCTGCCGCAGAGACCAAAGGTCCTTCAGGACATTTTTTAGGATGTAAAAGAAAAAGCTATGATGACATGAGTGAAATCTGCTTTTAATAGAACTGATGACCATTTTATTCTACTGTCTGTACCTCAGTCGAGTTGAGCAAAAATGAGTCTAATGGCCAACAAGAGCAACGTCCAGCACCTCTGGAGCTTTTTAGCTGCTTAAACACACTTAAGAACCAAATTTGTCATAGAAAAATACATGTCCATGTTTTTATCCCATGATCATTTCAAGTTTGAGGGTTGCTCCTGGATGGAAGTTTACATTTTAAATCTATTATAATCTTTTAAAAGACTGACATTCCTAAATGCATCATTTGTGTTTCCACATGTTCTACGCACTCTGCTTTAAAGAAAACACTATTTTTGGCTCTTGCAGTACATTGGGGCCAGGATTGTGGGATGCAGACGGTTGCTGACAAGCAGAAGCACTGAGCAGGCGCCCTTCTCGACCTTTGACCCGCCGCCGACCACTGACCCGCTCGTCACTGTCAAACCCTGCACATCTGCACGCGCGGCACGCCAGGGTGAGGCTGCAGATGTGATGTGTGTCCTTGTCTTGGGAGGGAATCTTCTCCCACTTCTCAGACAGCTGCTGATCCCGATCAGCTCGGAGAGGATCGGGAGAAGGATTCGTCCCTAACCCAAATGTAACCCTGCCTTTTTTAACTCGCAGGCTTATTTTGCACTGTGTGATTGTGGACAGTTGGCGACTGTTTCCTTTTGCCCTGAAAAGCTCTCCCTCTCTCCCTACAAACACTTTGACCTCTCCTGCCCTTCGTTTATATTCTCCATCTTTCCACTGGGATTTCCAGCACTTCTCCTTACGGTAAAGTAACTCCTTCAAGCAACTTCACTTTTAACTATTTAAGACTCGGCTGCTCCTGCTTGCTCTCTCTGAGCCTTTCAGTCGGTCCCCTGCTGTTGTATAACCCTAACCCTAACCCTCTAACCCTAACCCTCTAACCCTAACCCTAACCCCTAACCCTAACCCCTAACCCTAACCCTAACCCTCTAACCCTAACCCTAACCCTCTAACCCTAACCCTAACCCTAACCTAACCCTAACCCTAACCCTAGTATGGTGGGACTCAACAGCACGACAGATCTGCTTTC
>JAPVLW010000001.1:155000-170000 GCA_027382335.1 Takifugu ocellatus | reverse complement strand
CCTGACCCTAACCCCTGACCCTAACCCTAACCCCTAACCCTGACCCTAACCCCTAACCCTAACCCTGACCCTGACCCCTAACCCTAACCCCTAACGGTGACCCTGACCCTAACCCTAACCCTAACCCCTAACCCTGACCCTAACCCTAACCCTAACCCTAACCCTAACCCCAACCCCAACCCTAAGACCCTAACCCTAACCCTAACCCTAACCCTAACCCCAACCCCAACCCTAACCCTGACCCTGACCCTAACCCTAACCCCTAACCCTAACCCCTAACCCCTAACCCTGACCCTAACCCTAACCCCTAACCCTAACCCTGACCCTGACCCCTAACCCTAACCCCTAACCCTGACCCTGACCCTGACCCTGACCCCTAACCCTAACCCTGACCCTGACCCTGACCCTAACCCCTAACCCTAACCCTGACCCTAACCCCTGACCCTAACCCCTAACCCTGACCCTAACCCCTAACCCTAACCCTGACCCCTAACCCTAACCCCTAACGGTGACCCTGACCCTAACCCTAACCCTAACCCCTAACCCTGACCCTAACCCTAACCCTAACCCCAACCCCAACCCTAACCCTGACCCTGACCCTAACCCTAACCCCTAACCCTAACCCCTAACCCCTAACCCTGACCCTAACCCTAACCCCTAACCCTAACCCTGACCCTGACCCCTAACCCTAACCCCTAACCCTGACCCTGACCCTGACCCCTAACCCTAACCCTAACCCTGACCCTAACCCTAACCCCAACCCTAACCCTGACCCTGACCCTAACCCTAACCCCTAACCCTGACCCTGAACCTAACCCCTAACCCTTAACCCCTAACCCTGACCCTGAACCTAACCCCTAACCCTGACCCTAACCCTAACCCCTGACCCTAACCCCTGACCCTAACCCTAACCCCTGACCCTAACCCTAACCCTGACCCTGACCCTAACCCCTGACCCTAACCCTAACCCCTGACCCTAACCCTAACCCTAACCCTGACCCTGACCCTGACCCTGACCCTAACCCCTGACCCTAACCCTAACCCTAACCCCTGACCCTAACCCTAACCCCTGACCCTAACCCTGACCCTAACCCTAACATTTCCAGTGGAACAGGTTCATGAACACATAAACAGATGTGAGATTTTGAGGAACTCTGCAACATATGGAATTACTGTGTGCAGCATTGTGAGATGATCAGGAGTGTGTGTGTGTGTCTGTGTGTGTGTGTGTGTGTGTGTGTGCACTCATAAGGATCATTACAGATAGTATGTAAACAGATAGTATGAGCCAGGAATTTAGGTTAAGGTCACATCGTGCCATCTGTTCAATGGTTTCATTTAATCTGGAGGTTTTCAGCAGACTGATGCTGCTCCAGTTTACTGCTGCTGGTCCCTGCTGTGAGGAGGGATTTGATGATGGTGGTGATGGTGGTGATGGTGGTGATGATGGTGATGGTGGTGATGATGGTGATGATGGTGGTGATGATGGTGGTGATGGTGGTGATGATGATGGTAATGGTGGTGATGATGATGATGGCGGTGATGATGGTGGTGATGATGGTGGTGATGGTGGTGATGATGGTGGTGATGGTGGTGATGATGGTGGTGATGGTGGTGATGATGGTGGTGATGATGATGTGGTGATGGTGGTGGTGATGATGGTGGTGGTGATGATGGTGGTGATGGTGGTGATGGTGATGGTGGTGATGATGGTGGTGGTGATGGTGATGATGGTGGTGATGGTGGTGATGATGGTGATGATGGTGATGGTGGTGATGATGGTGGTGATGGTGATGGTGATGGTGATGATGATGATGGTAATGGTGGTGATGATGATGATGGCGGTGATGATGGTGGTGATGATGGTGGTGATGGTGGTGATGATGGTGGTGATGGTGATGATGATGGTGGTGATGGTGGTGATGATGGTGGTGATGGTGGTGATGATGGTGGTGATGATGATGTGGTGATGGTGGTGATGATGATGTGGTGATGGTGGTGGTGATGGTGGTGATGATGGTGATGATGGTGGTGGTGATGGTGGTGATGATGGTGATGATGGTGATGGTGGTGATGATGGTGGTGATGATGGTGGTGATGGTGGTGATGGTGGTGATGATGGTGGTGATGGTGGTGATGATGGTGGTGATGATGATGTGGTGATGGTGGTGATGATGATGTGGTGATGGTGGTGGTGATGGTGGTGATGATGGTGATGATGGTGGTGATGGTGATGGTGATGGTGGTGATGATGGTGGTGGTGATGGTGGTGATGATGGTGATGGTGGTGATGATGGTGGTGATGATGGTGGTGATGGTGGTGATGATGGTGGTGATGGTGGTGATGATGGTGGTGATGGTGATGATGGTGGTGGTGATGATGGTGGTGATGGTGGTGATGATGGTGGTGATGATGGTGATGGTGGTGGTGATGATGGTGATGGTGGTGGTGATGATGGTGGTGATGGTGGTGATGATGGTGGTGGTGATGATGATGGTGGTGATGATGGTGGTGGTGATGATGGTGGTGATGGTGATGGTGGTGATGATGGTGGTGGTGATGGTGATGATGGTGGTGATGGTGATGGTGGTGATGATGGTGGTGGTGATGGTGGTGATGATGGTGGTGATGATGGTGGTGGTGATGGTGATGATGGTGGTGATGGTGGTGGTGGTGGTGATGATGGTGGTGGTGATGGTGGCGGTGATGATGGTGGTGATGGTGATGGTGATGGTGATGAGGGGGTGATGTACAGGCAGTGTGGGCATGTTAGTGATGAGGGAGTCAGTGTTGAGCAGGTGACCTGAATAACAGAGCATCACCCAAAATAGAAGGCAGAGAGGGAGGAGGAGGAAACTGTTGCTGAGCAAATTTAGGGGGGCTGGGAGGAGGAGCAGGAGGAGGAGCAGGAGGAGGAGCAGGAGGAGGAGGAGGAGGAGGAGGAGGATGCTTTGATCATGTGATGCTTTAAATTATTGATCCGGCTGAACTTACTCGCCCTGAATCTCTTCGTACATGTGGAGTTTTTGAACTGTAGACCAGGACTTTTCTTCAGCTCAGCAGTTTTGTAATTTTGGCTCAAATGTACCTGGAGGGTTGCCGGTTCAAATTGCAGGACAGATCCTGGGCTGGGGGCCCCTGGGCAAGGCAGTTTCCAACCTCTGGCTGGTAAAGGATGGGTTAAACTCAAAGGTCAAATTCTTGATCACTAATTGGCGTTTGTGCATATTTATTTCTAATATTTTGAATTTGAACTCTAAATGAATTTGAATTTGAACTCATTTGGAAAAAAGCGAGGAGTAATTGTTTGAGGAGTCACAAGTGCCAAAAATGAGAAAAATAGAAGTTCCACTTCTGGCTCTGTGGGACAGCCGATGGACACCACATCCAGGTTGTGCTGGGTCGACCTCAGAGGCCCTGAATGAGAATCCTCCTGCCTTCTGTGCCACTGTAAGATCGGATTCCCTCCCTGCTTCTGCTCTGTGTTTATGCTAAAAAGCTAGAAAAATCCATCAGAACCTGAGGTCTTCTCCCCATTGTGCTGCTTGATTGGCTGTGGGAGCCCAGGAATGTGGTAAATTGGCGTTACGAGTGGCCGCTGCTGTGAGAACGTCTTCCTGTGTTCTGCTGCAGAGGCCACCTCACATATCAAATCAAATCAAATCAAATCAATCTTTATTTATACAGCGTCTTATACAATCAAAATCGTTTCAAGGCACTTTCCAGAATCCCAGGGCCGGACCCCAGACAAGCAACAGTGGCAGGAAAAACTCCCCTTTAACAGGAAGAAATCTGGAGCAGGACCAGGCTCATGTAGGGGGGGGTAGAGGAGAGGAGAGGAGAGGAGAGGAGAGGAGAGGAGAGGAGAGGAGAGGAGAGGAGAGGAGAGGAGGGGAGAGGAGAGGAGAGGAGAGGAGAGGAGAGGAGAGGGGGAGAGGGGAGGGGAGGAGGGGAGAGGAGAGGAGAGGAGAGGAGAGGAGAGGAGAGGAGAGGAGGGGAGAGGAGAGGAGAGGAGAGGAGAGGAGAGGAGAGGGGGAGAGGGGAGGGGAGGAGGGGAGAGGAGAGGAGAGGGGGAGAGGGGAGGGGAGGAGGGGAGAGGAGAGGAGAGGGGGAGAGGGGAGGGGAGGAGAGGAGAGGAGAGGAGAGGAGAGGAGAGGAGAGGAGGGGAGAGGAGAGGAGAGGGGGAGAGGGGGAGAGGGGGAGAGGGGAGGAGAGGTGAGGAGGGGAGAGGAGAGGAGAGGAGAGGAGCGGGGGAGAGGGGAGAGGAGGAGAGGAGAGGAGGGGAGAGGAGGGGAGGGGAGCAGAGGGGGAGAAGAGAGGAGAGGAGAGGAGAGGAGAGGAGAGGAGAGGAGAGGAGAGGGGGAGAGGGGAGGGGAGGAGAGGAGAGGAGAGGAGGGGAGAGGAGAGGAGAGGAGAGGAAACCATGACCCAGTGGGGTGACAGAGGCCTGTCAGGTGATCATGTTTCCGGACCCTGGAAACAGCCATCCATGTGACAGAGGAGGAACACAGAACCCACCCTGGATGGGTTAGGGTCAGGGTTACTGGAGGTTTCATAGTTTGATTTCTGACCTGTGGCCACAGCCTTGACCCACAATGCACTATGTTTTGCTCACAACAGTACCTTCACTAATCTGAATGAAATGTGTTGAAAATCTGTCTGTATAATCTGATTCTGCTACTCTGATAAATAAATGGGACCATATTTGTCAGTCATAAATGCAGAAATGGATTTAAGAGAACGTCGGTGGTGGTTAATCTGCTGGTTCCGGCGGCAGAGCGTTCGGATTATAAGACAGTTGCGCCTGTTGGCCGCTGCGATAATGTGCTAAAATCCCTTAATCTGGCAGCCAACGAGCATTTGAGGGAACCAAGGGTCAGGAGGTAACCATCCAGAGCTGGGTTGGGCTGTATTTACACGTATATTCTGGTCCCGTCTGTTTATGCGACCCCGTCCCCCATGTCTCTGAGCGGGGAGGCCTGTCGTCACACCCTCACTCTCTTTGGTTCTGTTGGGGTTGGGTTGCACTCTTTGCTCAGTTACAGGGCTTGAGAGACGCCGGTCAGGAAAGGCAGCAGCGTCAGAGCTTCCGGTTCTTTCTTTCATAACTGTCTAATAAAGCTAAAGCTCGAGTGTGAAGCTGTGATGGGGGACTCACATCAAACCACAAAAGAAATGATCCCAAGATACATCCTGGAGGCGCTCCTGCCATGGTAAAAGGGGAAGCGGCTGAATAATGGCCAAAGTAAAATCATTGTAAATGTATAACTTTTATAAACATTTGAATCTAGAAAAAGAAAGGTTTGGCTAGCACCTTAATATTTTTCCATGCCTGGTTCCATTTATTTACACTATGAAGTGAATATGAGCATCATGTGCATGATGATTGATTGATGTGTTTAGCAGCTCCACAGAGGATTTTTGTGAGCAATAAATTGCTTATTTATGTCCGTTAAACTTCTAAGTGTTATTCGGTGTCCAGAGGTCAGAGGTCAGGATGGAATTCCCAAACCTCTCAACCAGGGGTTCATGTGGATGACAGGAGAGTCGAAGCAGATGAGCATTTTAATTCATCATTTTAATTTGGAAGGACAACTTTGAATATTAAACTAATATCACCACAAAGACAAGTTCCACCTGAAGTCATTCCCTGCTGTGTGGAGCTGCAGAAGCTCAGTGACGGCGGCAGAATTCCAGATTATCCTCGGAGTCCAGTCATTGGCTGCGTTATTAGCCTGTATCATGGGGACTGAAAGAGATCCTTGTTTGGGTGAGTGGGTGGGTTTGCGTCGGGAAGCACATGCAGATTTGATGTGTGTTTAGGGTGAGGGGGTGTGGAGAGAGAGAGGGGGGGGGTCTTACGATCGCAGAGCGTTGCTACATCTGGCTCTCCGTGTCAGAGGCACGGGCATGCACATGTGGGAGCTGGGACACGGGGGTATGAATGCGGGCCGTTTGAAATCTGTCCTGGATCCAGGTCTTGGGAACGGGAGCTCGTCCGCCTCCGGTGGTGCAGGAAAGTGACGCAGCGCCGGAGCGATCGCTCGCACCGACCGACTATTGCGGCAGCGGGAGCAGCAGCTGTGGAGGTGTGTGTGTGTGTGTGTGTGTGTGTGTCGGGGGGCAGAGGGGGTGTCACACTGGCCTGTTCACCGGTGGAATAACGGGACCCAGGAATAACGGGTATCGCCGGTTTCTGCGCTCAGGGATTATGAGCCCGGCGGAGCCGCAATGACCAGCCCGCGAAGGTCCGCCAAGCTGCAGCTGCGACGGTCCATCAGCGAGCAGCTGCGGGACTCCACGTCCAAGGCTTGGGATCTTCTGTGGAGGAATGTCCGGGAGAGACGGCTGGCAGGTGAGGGAGCCAAACTATTTCAGTGAGCGAGACGAGGTTTAACTATTTCAGTGAGCGAGACGAGGTTTAGTCTCATCAGAAATGTCTCTGTAGGTCGATGATGAATCCCTCGAAATGAAATAGCATTTGTTTCTGACCCAGATAATAAAGGTTGTCGCGCTAAACTCTATACTGCACATTAACGTTCAGTCACTGCAGGCTAAAGTTGGTCATATTTGCAGCATATCTGTCGTGTTATGACCGTATGGCGACGCGCAGCGCGCACCCGGGCGATATTTTGGGAAGGTCATTGTCAAATATAGTGCTCAAAACAGCGCAGGCATGTACTGCGGACAGGACTCCGGGGGGGTCAGATGCCAGGCACTCAGCATCTGTTCCTCTCTGCGGGACAATCTGCGATCAATCCTACTTTTGTTTCGATTCAGACACTCTGGATGGACTCGGACATTCTGCGTGCGCGTCAGTGCGCCATGGGTCAGCCAGTTTGTTCTGTTAGCCTGGATGCGCAGAGGTGGAACCGACTGTTGTGCGTCAGTAGGGGAGGAGAGGAAAGAGAGCTGCACACTCGCTTCCATCATGTGTGACTCCCGCAGCCATGAGACTGAGTAGATGTTGGTGGTAGCTGTGCTTTCATCAATAAAAGAGGTCCAATGGAGCATCGCAGTCATCCCCTTTCCCACCCAATGTCTTCATCCTGTCTCACCAAAACCTGCCACCCCCTCCTCCAACACTTCAGCATCAGCCCCCTGCTGAAGCCATCAGCTTCACATCTGTATGGATTAGATTTTAGGGAAGCCTCTCAAATGTGGACATCTGGTCCCTTAAAGCTGGATCCTGACCAACAAGGTTCACATTTCTGATGGCTCAGTGAAAAACAAAAGAGCAGCAGATTCGTTTGCACAATTCTGTTGCTCGCAGGCCCAGAATCACAGTCAGGGAACATTGCTCCGGTCCGTGTGTGTGTGTGTGTGTGTGTGTGTGTGTGTGTGTGTGTGTGTGTGTGTGTGTGTGTGTGAAAGCTGAAAGTACACAATAGCACCTGGATTTAGCAGTAATCCCGCAGGTTTTTTGGGGTTAGTCGTGGGGGTTGGAGCTCCCTTTCCTGGTTGGATTTGTGGCTTCCAGTTGGTTGTTATGAATGTGTGTGTTAGGGAGAGTTGGAGGTGTTCAGAGGCTGGGAGCTGAGAACAGGTAGATCATCATCGTTTAATGACACTTTGCAACACTTTTCTGTCTCCAGGTCTTCATGTCTGGGGTAACTGAGGCATATCCAGGTCTACAGGTTAAAGATTAAAGGTTAAAGATTAAATGATATCTTTCTTTCTGTTTGATGTTCCGTAACTGATTCCGGGATTTGGATCATGACAGAGACAGGATCAGGACCCATCTCCGCAATTCCTCTGTTGCCACATAGGTTTAGCTGTTTTTTACTCTTGTCTTTTAATTCCTATCCCGTCTTGGCTGGCTGTAACTGAGACGGAGCGAAGGATATCAGGTTACTGGCTCCTCGCTACAACGCCACCATGTGCCAATCCATTCGCACGGATCGCAATGCTGCATCCGTGAATTATCAGCCTTTACTATAGAAATTCCAGCAACCAACACTAGAGAAGGGTTGAAACCTATTAAGCTCCTTTTCATTTCAGCTCGTCAGTTCTCGCTCACAACCTTTTTCCGCCCAGTAATGCTCCTCTGTTGGGAGATCAGGTGCCGGCTGCTGGCCTGAAATTGACCCCGTTATGACCTACTTTTCACGTGAGCTCCTCAAAATGTACCCCCCTGCCTGCTGCTCCACTAAAATGATTTAAACTGACCCCCGTTACCCCCACCCCTGGCAAATGACTTTCTGACAAAGTAGGTCAAAGCATGAACTTTCCTCCTCTTTGGGGCATTCCATACATTTATCCACCGACTCGGTTACGCGTCTCAGACGTCAGCATTTCTCACACAGACAACATGGATGTGTGTGTGTGTGCGTGCATGTGTGTGTGTGTGCGCTGGCTCAGTCTTCAGTGGCATGCATCATTTAATCCTCCCTTATCCACTGCCCAACTCAATTAGGAGGAGTATTTCAAAAATATGTGGTACTTTATGGTCACTTATGACAATTCACATATTTGACATTTGCTCAGTTAAGGAGTCAGTTTTTTTTTTCAAACAAAAGTTTTTTCTCAAAATGGAGGATGTCACATGTCAGTTCTTTGGGTTAGCAGTGGTTCTACCAAGGTGGCTCAACATCGAACGACTGTTTCATGCCTCAGAGTTATCGATGTTTTGCTATTTCTTCCAAATGATCATCTCATATTACTCGCGATGGTTTAATTGTGTGTGTGGGAGGTGGGGGGAATAAAACACAACTCGCTGTACCAGTCAGTGGGTTTTATTTTTGACTTCTTTATAAGAAGAAATATTGATGTAGTCCTAACCAAAAGGTAAAGAAATGCTAACCTACCACCCTCCAAAGCATCTCGAGCTATTTTCTGATGATCCATATTTTTGTTAAAGTAAAGAAACTGTGAACTCGGTGCGGTCTGACTCCACATTAGCAACAATGGCTTTTCTCCTCCACACATTCCTCGGCACAGACTCACACGCCCACATTGTCGCTATTGTTCTGGACTGTCCCACTTTACTTTGACCATTTACTGGGGTTGTGATTTTATTTTTACAAAATGTCATTGTATCCCACGTTGCAGATTTTTCCTTTCATTCTCACACAAACGTCACCCGAAGCATGCGCCGAGTTGTCTGTTTTGGCAGCAAGCTGAGCTCTCCTGCCATTGGGTGCTTGTCATGTGACCAAAAGACAGCCCTTGTGGCAAAAAGATTCGAGTCCTCTTTCCATCCTGGCTGAGGCGTCCGCCTGCTAATGTGGGAGGAGAAGAAGGTAGAGTCAGGTTGTGTGATGAAGATGGGATGTGTTTGTTTGACTATGCGGCGCGGAGGGGAGGAGGCAGGCGGGTGGGGAGCTCATTCAGCTTCTAGTGAGGACTTGTTAGGGACAGGAATGCAGAAGGAGTGCTGGCAGTCATCAGAACAAGAGCAAGAAGACTTGTGGTTGATTTAGACTGTGCTATGGAGGCGATGGACAGCAGTATGGCGGTTAATGAGGGCTCTGACCGAGGGGCTAAAGAGGCTGCGGATAACTGTCATGGACGCGTGGACAGTGACGGCAGAGTCAGCTTAAGCTGTACACACTCCGCGGAGGGAGCAGTCCCTGACGAGTGCGTGCACGACAGGACGCACGCCTCAGGGGACGCTGGCAGAGCCAGTCCTGAGGACAGAGCCAGTCCTGAGGACAGCGCTAGTCCTGAGGACAGCGCCAGTCCTGAGGACAGAGCCAGTCCTGAGGACAGCGCTAGTCCTGAGGACAGAGCCAGTCCTGAGGACAGAGCCAGTCCTGAGGACAGAGCCAGTCCTGAGGACAGAGCCAGTCCTGAGGACAGCGCCAGTCCTGAGGACAGAGCCAGTCCTGAGGACAGAGCCAGTCCTGAGGACAGAGCCAGTCCTGAGGACAGCGCTGCGTTGGCAGGTAGCTGCACCGGACCTGATGTCATCAAGGATGCCAGGGTCAAGGGTCATGGCAGCGAGAGTGACGACAGTGGCAGCAGCCAGACCTCCTCCCTGGAGGCCTGCATGACACCTTCTGTGCAGGATTACTACCTGCGACGAGGCGGCACCCCTCGTCGGCGCTCTGCCCTGCGCCTCTCCCGCATCATCGCGCGCCAGCAGCTCCTCCACAGACTGTCACGAGGTAGAGACAGAGCTTTCTGTGAGATCTTTGTTCATTTTTTTTTTTGACGAAATAGTTTAATTTTAGGATTGCTGCTGTTACATAAAACCCTGCCTAGGCCAAGACATTTTAAGGGATTCCTATATGTTAAAAACCCTCGTCTAGCTTCTGCTTCCTGCTTCCTAAAAACACTGAATCATCTTACTGATTGCACGTCTTGCTGATTGGAAGTCATCCTGTTGTTCTGGTTCAAATCAACGGCTTCTCCTCTGAAGATGTCGTTAATATTACCCACAGAAGTCCTAATAAACCCTGAAGTAATGCATTGTTCATGTTTTTGTCTATTTCCTCCCTTCCCAAATCTTCTGTTTAGTATTCCATTGTTCCTTCCTCAGCTTCCTGTCACATGACTGCTGTTTCCCAGGGAGTAAACACATAACACTTGTTTGAAAGAAGAGGGTTTGGGCTGGTCACGTCAACGTTTGTGATGCGCTGAGGTCAGAGGAGAAGATCAGTTTAGACTTAAAAACTCTGTGTTTAAACTTTCCATGTGTGTTTGATCAGATTTGACAGTCAGGACAGGAAGCATGACAGGTCTTCTCATCATTTACGTCCTCTCTTTTAAACCAAAAGCAACACCGGGAAAGTGATTTAAAACCTGATTGATGACAAATGAATATAAAGGAGCAAGTTTGGGCCTGTGCTGGTGGGTGTAGACGACTGAACTTTCACTCCTCGTTTCCTGCCATGACACACACATTTCTGCTTAGCTACAGTCAAGCTGTCTGACTTCCTTACACACACTTCCTCTCAAGAAGCTTGGCAGACATATTAGTCATTAGTCTCATTTAGTCTGATTATTACTGTGCAGAGGATGGACTGGACCATCACAAAACCTTAAGATCTGATGAAGATCAATGAATGTGAACTACTGGATTCTTAAGTGAAAAACTGGCTGATACCATAAATATCCTAAAGTCCAAGCTCTTTTTATCATGTGCCTTCATGATTGTGTAGTTCATATAGGCTCATCGCCCACAGAAGGTCCACAAGAGGCCGGAACCATGTGGTTTGGGAGGCAGTAGTGCCTGGGCTCCCCACAACCCTAACCCTCGGACCAAAACCCTGACTTCAGGGATATGTCACCTTGTCAGGGGCAACAGGCTTGTGGGGAGGCTGAGAGGTACCGGCTAGAGATAGTCGAGCCTCCAGACCCAGCATGGATTCTGGAACCCGGCTCCTTGAGACTGGTTGGCCATTCCAGTACTCTGGAGTTTCCCAGGGGGAATAGCAGCGTGCTGGTGTGGGCTTACTTATAGCTTTCCAGCTGAGCCGCCATGAGTTGGTTGCTTTCCTACGCATTTGGGTCAGGGTTACTTCTCTCACTGTTGTCTGTGTCTATGGGCTGGACAATGGTACCGAGTTCCTGGCTTTCTTGAACAACATAACGCCCGCTAACACAAACTGAATATTATATATTCTGATATGTATATTGTATTCACCCTCTGTACTATGTACAGGTGTACAGGGGCCGAGTATCCATTGACCTGGATTACTGTAAATATACATCCTCTTTGTATACTCCAAATTCTATTCTATTCTGTTTTATCTTATGTTTCTCTGCGTGCTCTTGCTGTTGTTGCACTGTAAATTTCCCCGTGTGGGACAATAAAGGACCTGAATCTGAATCAATAGTGATCCGATGGAGGACTGGGGGACTTCAATGCTCACATGGGCAACAACAGCAACACCTGGAGTGGCGTGATTGGGGGAAATGGCCTCCCTGGTGTGACTGGTGTTCTGTGATTGCACTGTGCTATTCATCACAGCTTCTCCGCAACAAGCACCTTGTTCCAACATCAGGGCGTCCATTAGTGCAGGTGCCACCAGGACACCCTGGCTGGAGGTTGATGATCAACTTTGTTATCATTTCAGCTGATCTCTGGCCATTATTCCTCCCCAGTGGTGGCACCAACCAGGGAGACCCCAAGGTATTGTGGGGGTCTGTTGGGAAAATCTGGCTGAGGTGCAGATGGGGCGCTCAAATGGGGACATTGTTGAACGGTGGAAGGAATAATTGGAGGAGCTGCTTTAGGCCAGTGACACAACTTCCATTGAGGAAGCAGAGGTTGGGGACTCTGAGGAGGCATCAGGGGTGGATGAGACTAACCCCGAGTACCTCAAGTGTCTGGATGTTGTGGGGCTGTCTTGGTTGTTACACCTCTTCTGCAACCCAATGGTGGTCAGGGGCAGTTCCTTAGGGTGTCAAACCAGGTGGTGGTGGAGGAACCTCTGTTATAAAGGGGGACCAGAAAGTGTGTTTCAAATACAGAGGGCTCACACTTCTCACCCTCCCCAGGAAGGTCTACACCAGGGTAGTGGACAGAAGAATTTGGCCGATGGTTGAACCCCAGATGGAACAATGTAGTTTTTATTCTATTTGCGGAACACTGCACCAGCTCTATAACCTCCACATGGTGCTTAAGGGTTCATGGGAGGTTTCCCAACCAGTCCACATGTGTTTTTTGCTCTTGAGAAGGCAATCCACCGTGTCCCTCATGGTACCCTGTGGGCGGTGCTCCATGAGTGTAGGGTCTGTGGCTCTCTGACCCGACAGGTCTGCACGTTGTTACCAGTTCTGTTCACAATTTTTATGGGCAGAGTTTCTATGCGTAGCCAGAGGCCAGAGAGAGTCCTTTATTGGATGTTGTGTTGGCTTCATCAAGTCAGGACCTTCAGCGTGTGCTGGGGCAGTTTGCAGCTGAGTGTGAAGCAGTTGGGATGAGAATCAGCACCTCCACATCCAAAGCCATGGTTCTCTAGCAGAAAAGGTTGGCTTGCCCTCAGCTTTGTTGGAGAGTTCCTGCCTCAAGCAGACCGTTCACAAGTGAGGGAAAGATGGAGCGTGAGATTGAGAGGCAGATTGGTGCAGGCTCTGAGTGAGCAGCTCGGTCACTCGGGAGCTCAAAGTAGAGCCACTGAGGAGTCAGCTGAGGTGTCCGGATGTCCCCTGGACGCCTCCCTCGGGAGATGTTCCAAGCATGTCCCACCAGGAGGAGGTCCTGAGGAAGAGCCAGGACATACTGAAGAGACTGTGTCTCTGGGCTAGCCTGGGAGTACCTCAGAATCCTCTCTGCTTAGACTGCTGCCTCCGCCACCTGGCTCCGGATAAGATGGGTGAAGATGAGACGAGACAATCACTCAGGTTTGTGAGGACTCAGACTGTAACTGAAAACTCAGTTTCAACCGGATGCAGCTCTGCTTGGATTGTTAAGTTTTTGTGTTCCACCTGTTCCAACAGCAAAACTCCTCACAGCATGCTGTCCACACCTCTAGGTTTGACTCCAAACATGCCTTCTCAGAGTTTATAGCTGTTCCACATAAAGGATCAGCATTGTGCATGCATGGAATGCAGGTTACCCTTTTTTAATCTATGTCATTTCCACTTTTCTCTCGGCAGCAGGTTGCGATGGGCATGTCTAACAGTTAGATCAGTATAAGACTTTAATGGTCCTTTTTAAAATCCAGATTTTGTTCATATTGCCCCAAGCTGCCTCAGATTATTATTCAATGATTAAGAGACATTTAACATGTGTATTGTGGATGAATAAAAAGGCTGAAAGGGTCACTTAAAGGACTAAAACTGTTTCTGGGTGGTGTTTTAACAAGCGTCCCCACCTTTAAAAGGAATAAACTGAATCCTTTCTTTGAGTTACGTCCCTTTATCGCACTCTGCTGGAGCGAACGTGCTACAGCAGCCAAATATACACCATCACCTTCCAATTTCAGGCCTTTTCTTAAAGAAACGCGCAGGTGGTGTCGAATCTCTGCAGCTCTCTTTTAACTGATGCACAGGAGGTGGTTCCTGAAGCTTCATGGTCCAGAGCTGCAGGGTTAGGGCTTGTGTGTGACTGCAGATTAATCATATGGGATGGGACACATCTCCTCCCTCGCTTCCTCTTTCTCCGACTCCTCCTCTGCCTTCTTTTTCTCTTAGTGTTTTAGCATGTGTGAGAATTTGGCTGCGTTCCAGGCATCCTGTGTGTGTGTGTGAGGGTGTGTGTGTAATTTTGTAAAGAATTGCTGTTAACTCATAGTTTCACACCCTTTGTCATGTCTTTGTGGGTCCCTATGCTGTGTGTTAATTTCAACTAAAACAACAAACACACTCTGCACTTGGAAAAGTTGGAATTCACAAATACTCCGTCAATCTTTTCTCTAATCTCACTGGTATTCCGGAGTCCCACTGGTGTGCTCATTCCAGGAACTTCCTGTTGCTGTTCTTAGCTCACATGCCACTTTGGACGCCTGGGAAATTCTAAGCAGGAAATGATGTCATGCTCAGCACTTGAGGGTCCTTCAGGCAGACATACGCTGCAGAACGGCTGTCAGAAAGTCAAGGTTGCTGGAGATGAAAGGAAGGAAATGAAAGGTAGATGAAAGGAAGGCAATCAAAGAAAGCTGTCAGGGGCCTCTGCTCCGTCCATTATGTAACATAGCTGCTGTTCTTGTTCTGCAGGGAATCACCTCACAGTCCTTTTGTCCCACACATGGACTCTGGTGTTCACACGCCCACACACACACGCACACGCACACTCACTCACACACACACACACACACACACCATCTGTCCATCTACCCTGCAGTTGTGGTAGTGGCCTGCTGTCTGTTGCCATATATCCTCCACAGCAGGAGGGATGGGGGGGGGGGGGGGGGGGGGGGGGATTAGCCCCGTCTGACTGTGTGTGTTGGTGTGTTTTGTGGCCCGCTAACAACGTGTTTGTGTATTAATTAATCTCTTGATTAAATTCTGTACAGATGAATAATGGAGCTTTGTTGTCACGCTGACACGCTGTGTGTGTGTGTGTTTATGTGGGTGTTTGTGTGTTGTTGTGTGTTTATGTGTGTTGG
>JAPVLW010000001.1:137500-147500 GCA_027382335.1 Takifugu ocellatus | reverse complement strand
CTCACACACTCACACACTCACACACTCACACACACTCACTCACACACTCACACACTCACACACACACACTCACACTCACTGACACACACACTCACACACACTCACTCACACACTCACACACTCACACACACGCACTCACACACACGCAGACTTTATCCTCACAACCCCCCAGCCCTCAGGTTCCTTCTTCTGCTCCTCTAACCCTGATCATTAGGTGTCTGACCTCCACCCTTAATCAAGTCTCCTTTCATGTCTCCTGCTCAGACGCTCAGGCTTTGATCTCCCCAGCTCACCATGTTGTGATCTCCCATTCAAAGAGCAGAGACCCTCAAGGGGGGGGGGGCAGCAAAGGAGTGGGGGGGTGGGGGTGGCTACATTCTTCCAGATGGCTTTGAGTCTGAATCCAATTGTGAAGCTCAATGATGTCTGTGTTTCACATATTCTCATCCCACTTTCTTGATCTTTTCCCAACTTGCAGTAAAAAAGTTGCCTCCCCCCACACCGTCCCTCCCCCCACATCCTTCCTTGTCTCTTTTGTTGAACCCGCCTCTCCAATTCCCCAGAATCTGTGTGGGAATTGCTGTGTTAGTGTTTCCTGACAGCTATATTCTAAAAGAATAACCCCCAGAGCCTCCAGGAGCGTCCCAGGAGTGCATCTCTTCCTTTTCGTACTATTTCTCATTCACAGCTCGATAATCTTGTTGAAAAGAACAAATAAGTAGGAATTCTCATTGTAAACATTTGTGTGAAATATGCAGGTTGTGGAGACAGCAGCTGGGCTCTTCCAGCAAGCGTCAGTAAATTGATATTTGAAGTCTGTGTTTTTGGATCCAGAACGGTGCAGAAGATGGGAGAAGGTGGGTGGGTGGGTGGGTGATGAGGAGGTTGCCCCAGCAGGGTGGAGATAGGTGACAGATGAAAGCAGGAGTGAGCCAAACCCAGAGCAGGCTTGAGTTTCAGGGGCCAGATTCACCCTTTGAAGGTGAGGATCAGTCCTGGCGGAGATGCAGCGGAGGACAAACACGACTAGGAGAGCAGAAGAACAGGCTGGACGCATCTGGCGCAGGAGAACTTTAACAGACTGTGTGTCAATAATTGTCTTCCAGGCGTCTAAACACCCTCAACAAATGTGCCTCCATGAAAGTGGACGTCAGCCACCCCAAAAAGAAAGCAAGTCATCTTCCCTGTGTTCCTGTCTGGCTTCATCAGTTTTCAGTCCAGCGTTGATAGTTTCACACAATCCCAACCTCCATTTTCATTGCTTCCTCAGGGTGATGACTCTGATGAAGATGACCCTTTGGCCATCAGTAAAAGGTGGACCTTTGAGTGGAGCAGCAGACGCTGGTCGCGCCTGCAGGACTTCCTGTCGGACAGCACCAATGAAAGCAGCCCCACAGGTCCGGGGGAGGGTCTGCTCAGCACAGTGAGCAGCGAGAGCGTGCTGACGGACCTGAGCGAGCAGGAGCTCGCCGAGGTCTCCTCGCTGCACAGTGAGGACTCCACTTCTGCCATGCCTGACTCCATATCCATGGCCTCTCTGTCTGCGTCCTACCAGCCACCCCGGGAACTTCCGCACTACAACTCCTTGCCGATCAAGAGTGGCCGCCATGGGCAGGGGGGGCGGAGCAAAGCCAAAGAGTTTTTGCGCCGCATGGAAATAATGCGCACCTGGGGACCATCGACGAGGCGGAAAGGCTCAAATCGCAGGCCGCCGCTGGTCATCAGTGGTCCAGTTTTACAAGGGGGGAAGCCACAGGCACTGCAGATGCTCCAGTGTTTGCCCATTAGCCAACTGGAAAACAGTCCCACACACAAGCATGGAAGCGACGAGGACATGTCCTCTCCTACAAATGACTGCAAAGATCGGTGCAGAAGAACGGTGAGCTCCACCAAAGACACGGCTGTTCTTGTGAGCCCGAAGGAAGCCGTGTCTGCAAAGCCCCGGACTGCGAGCAAAAGAAGCAGCTTGTATCTGGAAGATATGGACCTTCCATCTCAGGGTAAGAGGACTGAAGGTCAAAGCCAGTTTGGCAAAAGTCAATTTCATTCATATGAAAACCTCCTGGTTCACATCCCTCAAGACCATAAACCAGGCACCTTCCCAAAAGCTTTATCCATAGAAAGCCTGGCACCTTCCTCCAATGACAAGACCGGTCACCCCCAGAATTTACCCCACAGTGGTCTGGGTGACATCTGGCCTGGTAAGCCTTTGTCCACGCCCCCCTGTCCCGGAGCTCCACGGGGCAGCAGGGTGAGTGTTTACGACAACGTGCCTGGCTCCCACCTCTACGCCAGCACCGGAGATCTGCTGGAATTAGAGGATGGCAATCTGTTCCCCCACCTGGATGACATCATCCAGCATGTCAGCGGTCTGCAGCAAATCGTGGACCACTGGAGCCGCAGCGTGCTGCACGAGAGTGGGACGGAGGAGGGGGAGAGCAGGACCACCCCCAGCGAAGGCGAGAGGGACGGAGTCTCCCTGAATGACACCGATTCGACGGAGACCAGTCGGGAGAGGCGGGACTCCGGAGTAGGGGCGTCACTAACGAGACCACGGTAGGAAGTTGTTGCTTCCTGAGGTTTTGTCTCATTTAACAGTGCAGCTGTCAAACACTATCTGGGTGCCAATTACTGTCTCTTCTGTGCCC
Organism: Takifugu ocellatus; assembly: GCA_027382335.1. Lineage (NCBI taxonomy): Eukaryota > Metazoa > Chordata > Actinopteri > Tetraodontiformes > Tetraodontidae > Takifugu > Takifugu ocellatus. The sequence continues at coordinate 144,852 of JAPVLW010000001.1, read as the reverse complement.
AAATCAGGCTGCGGTGGCCAAGTTTCAGGACCGCCGATCATCTAAACCAGCCAGCATCTTCTCTGCAGATAAGCAGCCAATCAGCAGGCCAGCTCAGTCTGCTGCAGAAGTTCTCGTTGCTTCGCCTCACCGCCATCATGGAGAAATACTCCATGTCTAATAAGCACGGCTGGACCTGGTGAGAATACAAGATGCACCACCAACTAGCCTTTACTGTGTGGCTAAAACAAGAAGCGTCTTTGACCTGCAACAATGATCCTGGTTGTTCAGAGCTGTCAGAGGGGCCGTGCTGGTCAGAAGCAGCTCCGGGAAATCAGCTGCGTGCAGAAAGCAGGCGCCACAAACAAGCACATCTTTGTGTGCTTAACGATCTGTCCTGTTCATTTTTATTATCCCCAGGAGGAGAATTCTGCTGGCCGGCGTTCACGTGGAGAGAGAGATAATGAAAGCACGCGCACAAACACACCACCCTAATGGTTTCTCTGTCTGCCGCTCGCAGGTCTGTGCCCAAGTTTATGAAGCGCATGAAGGTGCCAGACTACAAAGAGAAGAGTGTGTTTGGCGTTCCCCTCATCATCCATGTCCAGCGCTGTGGTTTCCCGCTGCCTCTGTGTCTACAGCAGGCGCTCAGTCACCTCAGAACACACTGTCTGGATCAGGTGGGCGATGATCTGCAAGGCTACCTGCTCCGTTCAGCTCTTCATACTCTACCTGGAACCCACAGGTGGGATTGTTCCGAAAGTCTGGCGTGAAGTCCCGTATCCAGGCGCTGAGGCAGCAGTGCGAGCTGACGCCTGACTGCGTGAACTACGAGGACCAGTCTGCGTACGATGTGGCCGACATGGTCAAACAGTTTTTCAGAGACTTGCCAGAACCGCTGCTAACAAGCAAGCTGGGGGAAACCTTCCTGCATATTTATCAGTGTAAGTCACAAAGATCTCCATGAGTTCCAGCAAATAGGACATCACTTAGGGAAATCCTTCTGCAGAAGGACTTACTAGACTCACGATACCGTGGGAGATTTTTAGATTTCTAAATTATGGAAAGAGGAGGTGAGAGTATTAAATAAATATTAGCTCTTTAACTATGAGTTCCTCGCTTCCTCTTTTCTGCTTTCCTTAGACGTCCCAACGGAGCAGAGGCTACAGGCGGTTAGGGCGGCCATTTTGTTAATGCCAGATGAAAACAGGGAGGTCCTGCAGACGTTGCTCTACTTCCTGCGTGATGTCACCTCCTTGGTGGAGGAGAATCAGATGACACCCATGAACCTGGCTGTTTGCCTGGGTCCGTCGCTCTTTCACCTCAGCATACTGAAAAATGAGACGCTGTCACCAAGGTGTGTGTGTGTGTGTGTGTGTGCGTGTGTGTGTGTGTGTGTTGGTAAACTATATTACTAATACACCACCTGTAACTGGTAACACGTCTGCCTGCAGGTCAATCCAGAGGAAGTACACCACGGGCCGGCCTGACCAAAAGGACTTGACTGAGAATCTTGCCGCCACCGAAGGTCTGGCACATTTGATTACCGAGTGCCAACACCTCTTTCAGGTCAGCAGGATCTGTTTTGTGCTTTAGATGCAGTCACATTTTCTTCCTGATGTTTCCCATATCCTCTCCTCAGATCCCAGAGGAGATGGTCACCCAGTCTCGCAACTCCTACCTAGAGGCTGAGTTGATGGTGCCCCCGCTGGAGGAGCTGGGCAAGGCCACCGAGGACGAGGCGGACGAAGACGTTGAGGAGCACGAGGAAGGGTCTTATTACTCCCATCTCGAACGGCTGGTCCAGAACCTGCAGGAAGAGGCTAAAGATAAGAGCAAAGGCTGGGTGCCCCTTCCGACCCCTGACCACACCGAACTGGCTTATAAGAAGGTTTGCCGTATTTTTAACATGTATTTTGAGAAATACATTTAAAAAATGCAATAAAAACTGTTTGCCAAGGTCTTCTAAAGGAAATGAATTCTAATACCTAATATCTGGTTATCTGATTGAAATTTTAATGAAAATTTAGAGGAAATTAAGATTTTAAATGTGACTCCTTTGCCATGATGCGTTCATGCATCAGGTTGGCGATGGGAACCCTCTGAGGCGGTGGCGAGTGAGCGTTGAGGTGCCAGCAACCCCCAGTGAAGTGTTGCATCGGCTGCTGAGAGAGCGCCCCCTGTGGCTCGCTGACCTACAGCAAGAGAAAGTGCTGGAGAGTTTGGACCAACGGACGGATTTGTACCAATACTCCCGCCACAACATGGCGCCGCAGCCCAGCAGGGAATATGTGGTACTCAGGTCAGAAAGAGAATTTTCTCTAAAATAATAATCACGCACATGGATGTACACTTACTGGTTTTCTTCTTTTTGACAATTTTTCACCCAAGAAATCCATTAATATTGGTCATTTATTCAATTAACCAAAGGCCCTTAAAGCAAATAACAAAAACATTTGAGAAATCTAAGCAGGAGGAAAAAATACCAAGCTGATGTATAGACATTATACATATATTATACATTCATATTTTATGCATTATTGTGCTGTACTTGACTGCGATTTGGGAGATTATGACCCTTTTCTGCTGCAGATCATGGCGCACAGAGCTGTGTAAAGGCTCCTGCGCGCTCGTGTGCACATCTGTGGATCACGATGAGAGCCAACGCACGGGGGCGGTGAGAGGGGTGGTGCTGGAATCCCAGTACCTCCTGGAGCCCTGCGGGACTGCCAGGACCAGACTCACGCACGTCTCCAGGGTGGACCTCAGGTGTGGGCAGATGCTGAGTTGTGCTGGAGCCTTTGGTCCCCATTGCCAATCAAAACTGTACATTGTGCTCTTCTCATTGCAGGGGGAGGTCTCCAGAATGGTACAACAAGGCCTTTGGCCACCTGTGTGCTAACGAAGCCCAGACGATCCGCTCTTCTTTTCACCTGCTGAATCAGACGAGCATTGAGACCAAGACTTGAACACCAGGAGTGGGTCTTTATTTTGGGTTGTGCTTCCAGAGCATCTGGAACTGATTACAAGTGACTCCAGATGGAGATCATACATGCAAATGGGGATTAGGTGTCTTTCCAGGCTGCTGGGCTATTCTGGAATGTCACTGTATCGAGTCCTTTTCACACTTATTTAATGATCAGTTCTCAAAAACATCGTCTTGCATATGAATCAATGTTTGATGTTTTTTACAACTAATTAGCTTCAGAACCATTAACTATTGAAAGAAAGTCAGCACCAACAGGGTTTAATTTAAGCTGAATTTAGAGACTTGGATAGGTGTAACAGGGCATGCAGCTGCTGCTTACACACATCTGTACATTATTCTGTCAGTTGTACAAAGAAATATTTAGCATATATTTTATTTCACCTTAACAATACATTTAGATTACCTCTATGGAACGAGTAGACTTAAAATGATTCACTCTGGTCTTTTTTAGTAAATCTGGTTGAATCTGATCTGAATCGTTTGTTTTAAAATGATAAAATGATAAAACTGAATTAGCCTTTGTTAACATATGGCTCACATATAACAAAGCTGGATTGAACAGCCTGAATATTTATTCAGTGCACTTAAAATGACAGCTGTCTACTTTGATAATGCATAAATGCCAATAAACCCTTCCTCTAGGAACAACCAGGACCAGTACATCCCTGGACTGGGATTTAGTTAGTTACTCACCAACGATGAGGGAAACAAATACCGGGTCCAACTAATGTGCTTCAACTCTTAGTCACTTGTGATTTGTTACAATTTTTAGCGCTAACCCGAATATTATTTTCAAATGATCCTTCTTCTTTGTTGTATTCCATTTGCCTTTTTTGCTGTCCTGTTATACAATGTCCAAGACATGAGAGCATTTAGCTGCTTCTGTGAAGCATGTGGAATAATTGTGTGTGCGCATGCATGGATGTGCCGGTCTTTCTCTATTTGACATGTATGTGCAGCCTGTGTTGTCAAACTATGACGCTTCCTGTGCCAGCAGATCCACCGCGCAGCTTTTCAGGGTCCTATCATATTGATATGCTGAAATGTGAAACTTTCCACCCAAAGCATCGAACAGGGGCGAGAGCAGATGCCAGGAATCATCTTGGCCTCTTTTCTGTTTGCTGTTGCTATGATACAACATCTCCGCTGCGCCACCAGTATCCGGCACAAACCAGGGGAGTAGTGTGCACGTGAAACGTGTACGTATGAGACCTGGGCTCCAAGCCAGGCGGGTTTTTCTGACAAGATGATGTGAGTTATTGTTTCTTAAAAGCAGAGAATAAAAAGTCTTTGAAGCCAGCAGGAAGCCGTGTCTTCACTGTAGCTGTGTGGAAGTGACATCAGCCTCCATGTTGCCTGGCAGATTCGTGCTGCCTTTGCTCTCGGGTCCATTGAGTGGTGCTGTTAGCCCGCTGCAGGCTGAAGGTCACGAGAGGAGATCCTTCAGCATTAAACTGACGCAACGAAGAGTCATCGTCAATTCTTGGGGGACATATTTGCTGTCTCCTTTCCCAGGGAAAGATTAGGAAAATTAAACCGGAATGTGGGGATCAATATCCAATCAACTTTACCTATTTAGACTGAGGGTTGCAGATGTCGGATCAGGCAGTAAAGGTTTGGTACACCCTGCGAGGCGACTGTGGAGAACTACAAAGATGTGAGTCAGACGTGGTCTCGTTAACTTTCACCTCATTTAACACGCGGCTGCAGGTGCTTTTACACCTGCTGCACAGGCCTTATCGGGTGGCAAATGAGGAGCCTCATGTTGCAATTTGATGTATGAGTTAGGGTTTTTCAAAGTAAACATGTGATTTCTGGAAAAGAGCCTTTAAAGGGGCATTTTCCCCTGACCCTTGCAACACAATTTAAAGGGGCCCCCCTCTGGAGGAAGCAGGAAGTGCAGCTCCCCTGTGCAAGATGGAGAAGTGACCTGGCCATGCAAAGAAGGAAAAAGTCATCTTCAGCAAGGTTTTATTCCAATGTGGAGATCAGGATATGGTCGAGAATGAGTATATTGAGGAGAAATCCCAACAGAATAACTAAAGATATGTCCTTGATCGTCATGTGAGCTCACCCCAAAAGGGTGTAACCCATCCAGCTGTGGAAAACGTGCTTGATTTCCTGAGCCCAGCGGCCGACTGGGCTGGGACTGTTCTTTCCTAAGGAACACGATTAATATCTGATATCTGATGTGGTCTCCACATTTCAGATATTCTACATGTGACCAGTTTCTCTTCTTCCAAAGAGGCTGAGCGACTCAAATGACAGTGGATCAAGATAGACACTGATTTGCTTTGGTAATTTTGGCAAGATTGCAAGTTTTCAGCAGAACCAAAACTTGTTGCAAATGTCCCGAGAATTCCTGGAACATTCTCTGAGATCCAACTGTGTTCAAAGCTCAAAGCCGTGTTTCCCTCTCTTGAATGTCCCGTAAAGTAGTCCCGACCTGCACAGATTCCCCTCCACCCTCGTTCGCTTCATCATTTGTTCGGTAGCTAAAGTGAAACCACACTTTTCTTTGAGGTCGTTTCGGTTCCTTGTGTTCAGAGCATCCTGGATCTCCTGGAGTTGTGATTCTGAGTGTTGGGCAGGACAACTCGAGCAGCATTTATCACACTGGTTTCTCCAGTGTTCTCCCAGACAATCGTGATAAGGTCATTAATGAATAAATGACACCATGAATGAATCATTGATGAGACCTTGTTGCTATCTTCAGGAACTAACGCTAAATTCATTAGGAAAACCAGAGACGCTTGTGATTAATGCCTCATTTCAGCTCATCAAGTCAACATTTGGACCATGTTTTCAGCTCTCTCGAGGAATGCCTAACCCTCTAACCCTAACCCTAACCCTCTAACCCTAACCCTAACCCAAACCCTAACCCTAGTCCTAACCCCAACCCTAACCCTCTAACCCTAACCCTAACCCCAACCCCAACCCTAACCCTAACCCTAACCCTAGTCCTAACCCCAACCCTAACCCTCTAACCCTAACCCTAACCCTCTAACCCTAACCCTAACCCTCTAACCCTAACCCTAGTCCTAACCCCAACCCTAACCCTCTAACCCTAACCCTAACCCCAACCCCAACCCTAACCCTAACCCTAACCCTAGTCCTAACCCTAACCCTCTAACCCTAACCCTAACCCTAACCCTAACCCTCTAACCCTAACCCTAACCCAAACCCTAACCCTAGTCCTAACCCTAACCCCAACCCCAACCCCAACCCTAACCCTAACCCTAGTCCTAACCCTAGTCCTAACCCTAACCCCAACCCTAACCCTAACCCTAACCCTAACCCTAACCCTAACCCTCTAACCCTAACCCTAACCCAAACCCTAACCCTAGCCCTAACCCCAACCCTAACCCTAACCCAAACCCTAACCCTAACCCTAGTCCTAACCCTAACCCTAACCCCAACCCCAACCCTAACCCTAACCCAAACCCTAACCCCAGTCCTAACCCTAACCCTAACCCCAACCCCAACCCCAACCCTAACCCTCTAACCCTAACCCTAACCCAAACCCTAACCCAAACCCTAACCCTAACCCCAACCCCAACCCCAACCCCAACCCTAACCCCAACCCCAACCCCAACCCTAACCCTAACCCTAACCCTAACCCCAACCCTAACCCTAACCCTAACCCTAGTCCTAACCCTAACCCTCTAACCCTAGTCCTAACCCTAACCCTCTAACCCTAACCCTAACCCTAACCCTAACCCTAACCCTCTAACCCTAACCCCAACCCTAACCCTAACCCAGATCAGCCAGTTTTTGAAAAATAAACAAGTTTTAAAGTTCATAAGATTTCTTTAAGTTTACTTTAGCAAGTACTCATTAGGTACATTTGTAGCCTGTCATTTATTCTATTTCTCACAGACACTTTAGTTGAAGCATGTATTAAAAACTGAGAATTAAACATGTACCCCCCCATACATGTTAACCCCCCCGTACATGTTTAATACCCCCCCATACATGTTAACCCCCCCGTACATGTTAACCCCCCTGTACATGTTAACCCCCCTGTACATGTTTAATACCCCCCGTACATGTTAACCCCCCCCGTACATTTTAACCCCCCTGTACATGTTTAATACCCCCCTGTACACGTTAACCCCCCCTGTACATGTTAACCCCCCGTACATGTTTAATACCCCCCGTACATGTTTAATACCCCCCGTACATGTTAACCCCCCCCCTGTACACGTTAACCCCCCCGTACATGTTAACCCCCCCGTACATGTTAACCCCCCCTGTACAGGAGACTCAGTGTTGATTTTAATCAGGCTGATTGGTGTAGGAGATGGGAGGGGGGGTGTTTTTAAGCCACGGCACAGCCCTCAGTGCTGGGGGGGGGGGGGGGGGGGTCCTCTTCTCTTTTAGT
>JAPVLW010000001.1:112500-135000 GCA_027382335.1 Takifugu ocellatus | reverse complement strand
GGGTCAGGGTCAGGGTCAGGGTCAGGGTTAGAGGGTTAGGGTTAGGGTCAGGGTCAGGGTCAGGGTCAGGATTAGGGTCAGGGTCAGGGTCAGGGTCAGGGTTAGGGTCAGGGTCAGGATTAGGGTCAGGGTCAGGGTCAGGGTTAGGGTCAGGGTTAGGGTCAGGGTCAGGATTAGGGTCAGGGTCAGGGTCAGGGTCAGGGTTAGGGTCAGGGTCAGGATTAGGGTCAGGGTTAGGGTTAGGGTCAGGGTCAGGATTAGGGTCAGGGTCAGGGTTAGGGTCAGGGTCAGGATTAGGGTCAGGGTCGGGGTCAGGGTCAGGGTCAGGATTAGGGTCAGGGTCAGGGTTAGGGTCAGGGTCAGGATTAGGGTCAGGGTCAGGGTTAGGGTCAGGGTCAGGGTCAGGATTAGGGTCAGGGTCAGGGTCAGGATTAGGGTCAGGGTCAGGGTCAGGGTTAGGGTCAGGGTTAGGGTCAGGGTCAGGATTAGGGTCAGGGTCAGGGTCAGGGTCAGGGTTAGGGTCAGGGTCAGGGTCAGGATTAGGGTCAGGGTCGGGGGGCGGCAGCACCTCCGCTGGAGGCGATGCTGCGGTGAGCAGAGTGATGACAAAGAGAGTGAGGGAAGGTGAGAGGTGATAAAGGAGCTGCATGTTTTTACCCAATCACCATCCTGGTTAAGACCTCTCCTTCTTCTCAGCCTTTTGTGGGATCACGACAAAGCTACAAAAGAAAGGCTTTGTCTGGAAACAAAGGAGTGTGTTTGTCTGAGAGGGGCCTTTTATGTTCACTGCTTGTGTGTGTGTGTGTGTGCTTGTGCACGTGTTAGTCTGAGGAATTGCTTCTGTAAATGTGAGAGAAGTGTGCAGCAGATACAGTTGTAGTGCACCAGTGTTTCCTCCTGCTGAAAAGGGACAAATAAGGTCTCTTCTCATGTATGAAACCCTCTAATGAGTTCATGTGCACGCAGTCACTCACACACACTCACACACACATGCACGCATGCACGCACGCACGCACGCACGTGTGCACGACCTAATATGCACATACAGAGTGACAATAGGGTCTGAAATGCCGCCTCCATAATGGGAATTTGCCCTCCCAGATGTGTCCTGCTGCAGGAACAAGCAGCCCATTCCGGACACCAGCTGCCTGTGGGATCCTCCAGGGATCCTCCAGGGACCGCCCCCCCCCCCCCCCCCCATATGAATCGTAATTTTGTAAATAAAAGAGAACCGTTTCAGTAGAATTTCATAAATGTGAAACACTGTCCAGATTTCCTTTGAAACATTTACACATATTTTAACAGGCGATTGTACTTTGGTTTAAAAAAGTGTCAGGGATGGTTCCTGAATTCTAAAAGCTGGGACTTGAGATGAGAACAATAATCCATATATATTCACTAATTTGTATTTATTTTAATGAGATGATCAAAAACTGAAAAGCAGGAGATCCTTAGAATAATGGTGCACCTGAAGTGGCTGCTGAGACTCCACGGGACTCAGACCCTGACTGGCGGCTCTCAGAGCTCCTTTTTCATTCTTAGATTGATTAAATATTAAATATCTTTTAATCTGTCATTTGATACGTCAACTTTCTTTACAAAGTAAAAAATTCAGACTATTTACACCCGTCAATGAAGCAACAAAGTCACCCGAGTGGTCCAGGAGAGGGTCCAGGAGAGGGTCCAGGAGAGGGTCCAGGACAGGGTCCAGGAGAGAGATCAGGACAGGGTCCAGGAGAGAGATCAGGACAGGGTCCAGGAGAGAGATCAGGAGAGAGACCAGGAGAGAAACCAGGAGAGGGTCCAGGACAGGGTCCAGGAGAGAGACCAGGAGAGGGTCCAGGAGAGGGTCCAGGAGAGGGTCCAGGACAGGGTCCAGGACAGGGTCCAGGACAGGGTCCAGGAGAGAGACCAGGAGAGAGATCAGGAGAAAGACCAGGAGAGGGTTCAGGAGAGGGTCCAGGAGAGAGATGAGGAGAGAGACCAGGAGAGGGTTCAGGAGAGGGTCCAGGAGAGAGACCAGGAGAGGGTCCAGGAGAGAGATCAGGAGAGGGTCCAGGAGAGAGACCAGGAGAGGGTCCAGGAGAGATTCCAGGAGAGCTAGTCCTGGAGAGGGTCCAGGAGATGGTCCAGGAGAGGGTCCAGGAGAGAGTCCAGGAGAGGGTCCAGGAGAGGGTCCAGGAGCTAGTCCAGGAGAGGGTCCAGGACAGGGTCCAGGAGAGAGACCAGGAGAGGGTCCAGGAGAGGGTCCAGGAGAGAGTCCAGGAGAGAGACCAGGAGAGGGTCCAGGAGAGGGTCCAGGAGAGAGTCCAGGAGAGAGACCAGGAGAGGGTCCAGGAGAGGGTCCAGGAGAGAGTCCAGGAGAGAGACCAGGAGAGGGTCCAGGAGAGGGTCTAGGAGAGAGTCCAGGAGAGAGACCAGGAGAGGGTCCAGGAGAGAGTCCAGGAGAGAGACCAGGAGAGGGTCCAGGAGAGGGTCCAGGAGAGGGTCCAGGACAGGGTCCAGTCTTTAGGGATGTCCCTCAGCTTTCATGGGCAACAAGAGTCGAACACTCCTTTAGCTGCTTGACTTCACGAGGTCAGATGTGTTAAACATGAACGCAAACCCAGGTTTCGGTGGTACCGAGCACTGTCGGAACCACGCACGGATGGCTCCATGTTTTCGTGCGCCTGCTGCTTCTCTGCGCATGCGCGGCCGGATCGCGCTGCCGCAGACAGGGGGCGTCAACATGGCGTTTCTCTGTTCGACGACCGCACTGACTGCAACCTGCCAATGAGACACACACGCACACACACACGCACACCAGCTAGCGCTCTGTCAAACCTACAGCTCTTCTCCAGCCAGCCTTATGGTTCCGTCCACATTTTCAGGAGGATAGGGTGAATCCAGAGGCTTTTTGGTTCTAAATGTTCCTGCGTGGATGGTTCTAGTGCGGCGGCGGCGGACGCAGCTTGTCGAGCAGGTGTGAGAGACAGCGGCGACCGCTCCTCTCCTCTCCTGCCTGTTTCCTGAGGGGAAATGTCGAGCGAGAAGCCGCTTTCAGCACCACCGGGCTCTGCTACCTCGCTCACGGACACAGACCGAGACTCCCACCCGCCGCCGGGCGCCACCGCTCAGCCACCGCAGGTCGCCGCGGGCGCTGGCTGCGCTCCTGCCGCGGAAAGGATGGTGTCCGCAGCCGGCTCGATGGTCCTCCCGGCCGGGGTGATCAACCCCACTGTCCCGATAAGGAATATTCAGATGAAATTCGCCGTTGTGGTGGGCCTAATCCAGGTCGGGGAGGTTAGCAACAGGGACATCGTGGAGACGGTGCTGAACCTGGTGAGTGGAAGAAGCATGAAGCGGCAGCAGCCATCGCAGGCAGAGCCGCACAGCTTTATCCTGCTATCTTTTATTTACGATAGCCTTTCAGGGGATGATGTCATTTGTTTGTTCGGGGGATTGCTGTGCTGCTTTCCCCCGTTTCCGCAGATAAAATTGCACCTGCGCGAATATGAATTGAAGAATAAATGCGCCGGGGGTGTATTATTGTAGTGCCGAGGAAAACGGAATGAGCATGTGACCCCAGCGAGGTGCAGTCGATCACCGGCCATTGTTGCCTCGATGACCCGTTCGCGATGCACTACGGAAAAGCATCTGCAGACACAGTGTCGCGGATCGCGGAGAAAGTGGAAGCAGGGTGTTCTGCTGACCCCCATGTGGACCCGGAGCGATGCTGCAGACTCGGGCTGTAGCTACCGAATGTTGCGCACCACAAACGCATTTCGTTCGCGCTCCCTAAAAATCATGCCGGGACACTCATCCGTCGAACATGAACATTAATCCAACACGGACAAAGGCCGGTGGCGTTGGGCTGCCCCGCGGCCGCGTGTGCGTTTGCATGAGAATGGCTCGGATTTCTGCACAGGCCTATTGTTGGAGGCAAGGCCCTGCATCGTGTGCGCAGGAGAGTGATGTGTCGGCGGCCGTGGCTCGGCTGGTGCTCTCTGCCGTCATTCAAACGGCCATTCTGTTATTTCTGGATCTCCTATGCGTTGCCGCTAAAGCCCTTCCCGTGTTTGGTGGCCATACTGGGCTTTACCCGACACAGCAGAGTTAATCCAGCCGGGGGCTTTTTGAACATGTGCTTCCCGTTATGAAACAGGTGAAATTGAACAGCAGCAGAGGCGGGTCAGGTGGACCAGGAGGTGAAGGATCTGTGTGTCTGGCTGGCTTTCCCTCCTCCGCGCTGCACAATTTCACAGGACAAAAGATCTATTTTGAAGTGAGTGTAGTGCTCTTATAGTGCAGCTTTACTGTATAGCCTGGTTTCACAGGTGTTTCCTCCTGGTCGCCTTTTTCCTGGTGGTCCATGTAGCCAGTGGCCTATTTACGAAGTGAGTGCTTGAAGCGGACAGCCTACAGCTGGGCTAAACCATTTCTCTCTCTTCCAGGCTGCTTCTCATCTCCAAACAGATCATTGGTACTACATGGAGGAGCAGAGGAGCTTTTGCTGGCTCACTGTGACCTTGTCTCCTTCCCTTAAATGCTCCTTTCTCTCCCCGATAATCATACATCCTGTTCCAGGGCTTCCTCCCTCACTCTGAGGGGCTCTGAGGAGTGATGCTGCCTGCATAGATTGGCCTGGGAGGGCAACGCCATGCATTTAAAAGCAGGCTGAGAGGAAGAGGAGGAGGAGGAGGAAAGGGGAGTTAGGTGGGTGGGGGAGGAGAAGAGTGAGAGCAGAGGAGGAGGATGAGGTGGTAGGATGCTGCAGTGGCTATGTGCTCTGAAATCACCAGCTGATGCAGCGGAAAAAGATGGGACTGTGGCTCGGCCCACAGCAGATCCCTGGAAACCCAGCAGAGCGCTCACGTGAAATCCGCTCCGGTTACCAAACCCACATGCGTCCAGGCCTCATGTGTTAGATAATAAAGGTCTGAAGCATTAGCACACAAAGACCTGACACCTTGACAAATGACAGCGTTACGTGTCGGCCATGCAAAGCTGCACCCGTTAAACCCTGAATTGAACAATCAGTTCTGGTTTGGAGTCTGCCAATAGCTAAGCCTGTTTGGGAATTCTATCGCCCAGCTCCTTAATTAAAAGAGTTGAAAGAACAGGAGGTGTGCAGAGGCTGGAACCTCAGCGGTCGCTCCTGTGTGACCCGGACGCTGCTCCGTTGTTGCGGTCGATGCGAGAGAGGCCGCAGCCGCCACCTTCTCCGGCCACTGTGGCCATATTGATCAGATCTCACGCTGCCCACTCAGGGGAACAGATGGCCGGTCTACTGGATCAGATAAGCTCCACATTTCATGCAGCAGGACACTGGCTCTTTTGGCAAGTGCCGACCCGCCGTGTGTCTGAAAGGGAACCGAAGCAAGAGACGAGACGCTGATGCCGACAGTGAGAAAACCACAACAGAATTACTCTCATGTTCAGATTCATATAATGATCCTTTCTTTTAATAGAACACACTCAGAAACATGCTCATCGCGTGTGTGTGTGTGTGTGTGTGTGTGTGGGGGGGGGGGCTGCTGATGGTGAGGTGCTCAACTATTATCAACAAGCCATCGCAGTTGTCATGGCAACGCTGCTCTTTGACTGCCTGCCTCCAGACGCTCGACCACCTGGTGTTGCTCTCCACTTCCGGATTTCTGCCACAGTATTTTCTGTCTTTCTCTTCTGCTTCTTTTCCTCTGAAGTTTTTTATGTCCAGACGAACACACGACAACATCGGCCCAAAACCGTTGGAGAAACGTGGAACCAGTTGGCGTATTGTCATGAAACTATTGCAAGTAAAAGTGCTGCGACCCAGAAAGTGTTGACATTATGGTGACCGACGGGCTGGAGTCAGGTGAGGAGGGATTTGCTTTGAAGGATCTTTGAAGGCATCTGTAGGCGGTCCTGTCACGTCCCTCTCAGCGCCGCACAGCCGTGCTTATTTTTAGGCTGTTTTGTTGTGCAATTTCTTTTTTAAGATGACAAAAAAAATATGAGTGGCTCAGAGGCGCGGGCACACTTGTGATGGCGGTTTCTGTCTGCTGAAGGGTCTTATCGTCCTGGAGACCTAACCCTAACCCTTTGCTGTAAACATCTTATTATTCCTGTGGGCCAAGGTCACCTGATGCTGAGCCTGCAGAGTCAGCACAGCACGCAGAGTTTGACACACAAGAACTGCAAAGCTCTCGCAGAATCACTGGAACCCACCAGAAAACCAAGTTTTCACGCAGACTGGAGCGGCTCCAGGGTTAGGCTTCGTGTTCCTTCCATATCATCAACGCCATCATGGAGCAGGATTTGGTCTCAGAGCTTTAAAAGAACAGGGGCTGAATTCAGCTTCGGTGTTTCCAAGGTTCCCCGTGAGCGGCTGCAACTCGCCCCACAGGAGTAATCTGCTTGTACGGCCGCGGAGGGAAAAACAACGCGTCATCGTCTTGTGCTGCACAGTCATGCGGTCCACCCTTGTAGAACAAACATCCCTTCTGTGTCGAGAGTTGCAGCTTTCAAATGGAAGCGCACCTTCGGAGCAGCTTTACGTCGAGCATGTTGCTGTAGCATCGGCACTTCAGTGGCAGATTTAATAAGTGTGTGTTGGACTGAGTCTTTAAACAGAAGCTGTCATCACAGATGTCATTTCTTCTTTAAGTGGCTGTTATGAAATCTGTAAGTGGTGTTTTTGCTGCGCACGTCTGCAAGAATGTGCTGGAGGGCTTTCAATGGGTTTTTGGGGTTAGCAAAGGGAAATGAAGCACTGCAGTTTGCATCTTAGATATTTGGTTGCATTTGTGAGCCCAGGAAACTGAAGATGGTGCGTTTGCTGTCACACTCGGGATTCAAAGTAGAATATCGCCGTGGCGACACACATTCTCTCCTTGGCTGCAGGAAGGCCTTTTTGCTTTTATCAGCGTGTGACACACAGCCCGAGCCTCTGCTGCACCGTAGCTACAAACAAAAGGGCTAACTGTTTTAGCTCTGACTTTACCTGAACCCTTCATTCATTTTCTGAGGAACAGAGCCATCGTTGAGGGTGAGGGAACGTTCGCTTCCGGAAAACGTTGCTGTGACGAGAATAAGAGAGCTTGGCAAATCCCAGAAATTTAAAATGTGGCAGGTCAAAGAAAGTGGATGCACTCGTGTTAATAGTGTGCCAACCACTATTCTGACCTGTGGGATTATATTCTAGCCTTATTTTGTCAAAGTGCTCCAGGGAAGCTGAGTTCATAAGGGTGGCGTTGTCCTTAGCAACGCTGGCTAACACTGACAACCGTGTGGACGCTGACCCAGCTAACAAAACAAGCAGTAATGGTGTTATGTGGGGTTAGCTGCTGCTCATGCTGCACAAACCATGTGACCCTCTGTCGCTCCATCTTCCCAACCCTCCCAGAGAGGCGCAGGAAGAGGTGCGGCTTCCACTGCAAGGTCGCCAATGGCTGAGAGCTGAGGATGATGTCAGAGAGTTGGGAAGAGGAGTCCACCGGTTTGGGCCTGATGACTTCTAGCCCCCCCATAGAGCCTCATCAGGTGCTTCTTCCCTCTCCTCTGATCTTGGTGATGGAGGAGTGAATTATGGGATGTCTGACTGGAGAGCCCGAGAAGTGTTGACCTGTTCGACATTTGTCAGCACCGCTCGAGCGCTCTGTGGGCTTGTTAGCATAGTTAGCACTGCTGTGTGAAAGCGCAAGCATTCAGACATGGAGGCTCTGTGGACAAACGTCTGGTCGCTGTTCTGGAAGACAAATCGCCTTTAAAACCGCCGCTGCTTCCTTAGACAGGTTGCTCAGCGTTGTCTTCCCTCCTTGCTTGTCTGCTGTGCACTGGTGGTGCTTCCCGGTTCCAGGCTAATGTGTTTTTCAGCTTTTTTAGTGGCTACCTCTGCGCTAGCATCTGGTCTGGCGTGTTTTCACCTCGCCGAGCGCCTCCATTCTGCTCCACTTCTCTAAATTCCTCCTTATCCTCCACTGACAACTCTTTCCTTTTGCTGGGATTTGGCGGCGGATAAACCATGTCAGACTTTTGGTGAGACACCTTCTCAGAATAGTGACAAAAGAGTTCCCTCCTTGCTTAACGACACTTTTCTGTCACTTCCTCTATCTGGCCGTTCTTGATCTGCTCTCAGCACATCCATCCTCCAACCCCCCGGCGTAATCTCGTCCCTCGCTCCCCGACTCCCTGCTTGCCTGGATGAATGTGGATGATCCGTATTGTGAGAAGGTAATGGAGCTGTCGCCCGTGCCGCTTCTTTATACCACGTCTGCGCTCATCTGTGCGACTCCCAAAAAAGAACAACGGCTGGGACGTGGGGAAGGAGGTCACAGTGGATCTGTGAGGGAGTAACTGAACACACAACCTTTGCAGTCTTCCTTTGAAGACAGTTGTTGTGCGGTTGTTGAGCGGTTGTTGTGTAGTTGTTGAGCGGTTGTTGTGTAGTTGTTGTGCGGTTGTTGTGCGGTTGTTGTGTAGTTGCTGTGTAGTTGTTGTGCGGTTGCTGTGCAGTTGTTGTGCGGTTGTTGTGTAGTTGTTGTGTAGTTGTTGTGCAGTTGTTGTGTAGTTGTTGTGCGGTTGTTGTGTAGTTGTTGTGTAGTTGTGCGGTTGCTGTGTAGTTGTGCGGTTGCTGTGCAGTTGTTGTGCGGTTGTTGTGTAGTTGTTGTGCGGTTGTTGTGTAGTTGCTGTGTAGTTGTTGTGCGGTTGCTGTGCAGTTGTTGTGCGGTTGTTGTGTAGTTGTTGTGCGGTTGTTGTGTAGTTGTTGTGCGGTTGTTGTGTAGTTGTTGTGTAGTTGTTGTGTAGTTGTTGTGTAGTTGTTGTGCGGTTGCTGTGTAGTTGTGCGGTTTTTGTGTAGTTGTTGTGTAGTTGTTGTGTAGTTGTTGTGCGGTTGTTGTGTAGTTGTTGTGCGGTTGCTGTGTAGTTGTTGTGCGGTTGCTGTGTAGTTGTTGTGCGGTTGTTGTGCGGTTGTTGCACCAGTTTCTTTCATCGTGCCGTAACAGTGGACATGACAATTGCGTTGGCAAAATTCCACTTTAATGGACAGTTGATGCCAAAAATGTGATTAATCTGTAAAGATTTCAAATCAGAGCTTCCCAATTTAAACCTGCCATGGATCCAACTGGTGCTGTTGAATATTGCAGGGACGGCATGATCAGGGTTAGCAGTGCTAGCTAAAGGTGGCTTTTAAACTCTATTTAGTTCTTTGTGTTGCCGGTTGCTATGGAGACGGGTGCATTTTTCTGTGCAGATTGCGTCGCGTCTGCCACCCTATAGCGCCCCCTCTCTCCTGTCCAAAGTATCCCCGTGGTTTTTATTCTCTGCTTCAGATTCCGTCAGTGGAGAGATTGAACACAATAAATCCTCTTCTGTGCACGGACACGATATAATCCATCCTAATTTTCCCTCCATATCAAATTCATCATCATCCATGTATGTGATTAATTAATTTATTAATTAATTTAGTTTATTCTGATGTTTCTATTAAGGGGTTTCTTTTTTCCAACCAGCCTTTGCTTTACACCTCCATACTTTAATCTATACATTTTCTATGCAGCATGCAGAAAGCATGCACACACACATATACACACACAGATACACACACATATACACACACATGTACACACACACACACACACATACATACACAAACACACGCACACATATACACACACACACACACACACACACACCGCTGCCTCCTTGTAGCCCACATCATTGCCTGGCAGGGGTGATTTAAAATTCATGCTGGCCTACTTCTTCTCTCCCATGGCTCCTCTATTACACACACACACACACACAGAAATACAGCTGCTTTTTACTGTGAAGTGTATCAACTGTTCATCATACAGGGTGCTGCAGTGGCCGCCGCCTGATTACAGCTGTGTCGGGGGTTTATGCCACAGTCGCTTCGTTAGCAAAATGCTTTTTTACACTTCTGACGTCAGCAAGTCCTTTGTGTCGTTGTCAGCGCTCCAATCAAGTCCTTTAACGCGTTTGCCCGGTCAGGGGCACATGTTCTCCCGGGGAGAGTGTGCACGAGTGCGGCTAACCCTAACCCTCCAGGGTTTCATCTCATCAGTCCAGTTTGGTGATTGACAGAGACGGGTTGAAGTCGGGGAGGGTTAAACCAGAGTTTCAAGGAAGCTCACAGAAAAGCATTTTTCTTGAGTCGGCTGGGCCTGATAAGAGAAAAGCCGATGGTAATATTTCATACACTCCAAAGAGCGCTGGTGAAACAGACCCGACAGTGGTGCATCTACTCTGTTTGTTTCTTTTCTTTGGATTTAATAACGAAGGGCGACTACAATGGTTTTAGCGAGCACAACGACGAGAGGTCTGTTGGCTCTGGGCCTTGATAGCGAGGGAAATAAAGGCCATTTCTCCAGCTGTTGTAAAAGCAGTGAGTGATGCTCACTAGTGCCAGCTCTTTTATTACTTGGTGTCTCCTTCATAGCGTTTAAGTGTGAGTTCAAATTCTTTGAGTTATTAGTTTTAGACAGTGGAACTATCACAATAAAGCACTTCAGCGAGTGTTGTATAAACTACGCATGCAGAGTAGAGTAGTTTTAGGTTAGGGTTAGGGTTAGAGGGTTAGGGTTAGGGTTAGGGTTAGGGTTTGGGTTAGGGTTAGGGTTAGAGGGTTAGGGTTTGGGTTAGGGTTAGGGTTTGGGTTAGAGGGTTAGGGTTTGGGTTAGAGGGTTAGGGTTAGAGGGTTAGGGTTTGGGTTAGAGGGTTAGGGTTAGAGGGTTAGGGTTAGGGTTAAGGTAGAGTTTGGGTTAGAGGGTTAGGGTAGATTAGGGTTAGAGGGTTAGGGTAGGGTGAGGGTTAGGGAAGGGTAGGTTAGTGTAGGGTTAGGGTGAGGGTTAGGGTAGGTTAGTGTAGGGTTAGGGAGAGGGACAGGGTTAAGGTAGGGTAGGTTAGGGTTAGAGGGTTAGGGTTAGAGGGTTAGGGTTAGGGTTAGAGGGTTAGGGTTAGAGGGTTAGGGTTAGGGTTAAGGTAGAGTTTGGGTTAGAGGGTTAGGGTAGATTAGGGTTAGAGGGTTAGGGTAGGGTGAGGGTTAGGGAAGGGTAGGTTAGTGTAGGGTTAGGGTGAGGGTTAGGGTAGGTTAGTGTAGGGTTAGGGAGAGGGACAGGGTTAAGGTAGGGTAGGTTAGGGTTAGAGGGTTAGGGTAGGGTGAGGGTAGGAGCTGAGTCGGAAGGCAAAGCTCTCGATTTACCGGTCGATCTACGTCCCAGTCCTCACCTATGGCCGTCAACGTTGGGTTATGACTGAAAGAACGAGATCACGGATACAAGCGGCTGAAATGAGTTTCCTCCACAGGGAGGCCAGGCTGAGCCTAAGGGAGAGGGTGAGAAGCTCGGACATCCAGGAGGAGCTCGGAGTACAACCGCTGCTCCTCCACATCGAGAGGAGTCAGTCGGGGTGGCTTGGGCATCTGGCTAGGATGCCTTCCGGACGCCTCCCTTTAGAGGTGTTCCGGACATGTCCCGCCAGGAGGCCTCGTGGCCAGCCCAGGACTAGGTGGAGAGATTACATCTCTCGCCTGGCGTGGGAGTGGCTGGGGGTTCCCCCGGAAGAGCTGATGGAAGTGGCCTGGGAGAGGCTGTCTGGGCACCCTCCTGAAGCTGCTGCCCCCGCGACCCGGATCTGGATAAGCGGGAGAAAACGGAACGGAATGTTCCTGCAGAACTCACGTCTGTTCCTGTTTTTCTTGTTTTTGAAGTTTAGGTCCGTCATCCAAATTTTGTAAGCCTTCTGCCCAAGTTTAGAATCGTGCATGAGCGTGCCCGTTGGAATAGAAAAAGCTTTTTTGTGTGAGTTGATTATTTTCTTCATCTTGTGAACAACATGGAATATTTCAGCATAACCACATGTTTCAAAATTGTATTGGACTGCAACTACATGTTATTACATAGTTGTACCTTAAATGAACGTTGCATTAGTCTGAAATTAGTGTGAATTTGACACCAGCACACAAATTCTGTCGTTGACTCTGATGTCATCAGAGGAAGTAACATTCAAAACAGCTGAACTGGCCTTCATTTGCACCACAACGTGCTTTACTTTGTGTCTGTGCACGTGCGTTTGCAGCCCCGTCTCATGATGCTGGATTACAGAGGCTCGCTGGAGCTGCTTGCAGCCCCTCTGATCCTCCATGAGCTGTGGCTCAGCCCAACAGTGTGCACCATTGTTTTAGCAGAATGGAACGCGGGCACGGTGGTGCGTGCACTCTGGAACGTGGGCGCTCTTGTATATATGCTACAGCATGAGCGCTCTGACTGGACAGACAACAGATTAGTGACCCCGAACAGCCACAAAGTTGGCCCGAGTCTGGTCTGCGGGGCTTATCTAGTGGCCTTTGAGCCGGGCATCACAGCGTCCACCCTCAGTCAGACCCGCCTCTCGTTTGATCTCCTGGCATATCTCGGATTTCATCTGTGGTCCTATCAGGAAAACGTGAGCCACATCCAGGCCGCCCTGCAGGACTTCCTGTCAGCTCCTCTGAAATGACTGCCTTTGAGTCAGGAGACATGTGCGTCGTTAAAGGACCTCGCGCCAGCCTGCAGTCCTTCCTCTCTGAGGCTCCCATGACACGAGGATGCCCTCGTTACTGCCTGTCTCGTGGAAGAACAGGAAAATTGAGTTGCCTCTCAGTGGAGTCCACTTTTCTTCAGAGTTAAAGAACCCTCCTTCAGAAGACATGGCGGTCCGGCTTCTCTCGGGTCTCTGAGTTAACCCTCTTGGTCGTCCCTCTCCTCCCTGCTACTTTTCTTCTGGACGCTTTGTTTGCTGCCAAACTGTAGATTTCATTTCTGCCTCGGTGCAACCACGAGTATCTGAAAGGTCTTCCAATGTTTCCATATAACGGGATAGTTTTGGGTCTCATGGCAGCTTTTGCTTTGTTCCCACATCCTAATTTGTCAAACAGGGTAATAACGCCACCGCTTTCCACAGATGATCATTATTCTTTTTAATTTTTTCCGGCTTTTGTCTACTTTTTCTACTTTGAAGATGAAGTGCAAACACGCAGTTGGAAAAGCTGTAGCTTGAATTGTTGCTGCACTTCCAAAGTCAATTTATTCATGAGAAAGTGCAGGATTATTGTTTTCGCCGTGGGCAGGTAGCTCAGCAATTTCCCCAACACTTGTAGTGTGAAGTAGAGGCGCTACAGTACATCCTGTTGATAAATGAGAACAGCCAACGCTTGTTTGCAGGGAAACCAGTACACTGGAATTCCACTCTCCACGCCCGTCCAACTTAAAGTG
This sequence comes from Takifugu ocellatus, assembly GCA_027382335.1. Classification (NCBI taxonomy): domain Eukaryota; kingdom Metazoa; phylum Chordata; class Actinopteri; order Tetraodontiformes; family Tetraodontidae; genus Takifugu; species Takifugu ocellatus. The sequence continues at coordinate 121,771 of JAPVLW010000001.1, read as the reverse complement.
ACCTTTATGTCACCTTCATCATGAAAAATCCGAGGACGTGTTGGAAGAAATCTGCTATTTTCACCAGTTTGTCCCTGCAACTGGTTTGACAACCATCTTGTTCAGGAAGTCAGTTGCTGTGTGAGTTAATTAGGGGGACCTAGTGAAGGACTGGGAAGGACTGGAAGCAAAGGATGCTGGTAGGACAGCACCAGTTTGTTCCATGCAGTGGTGAACAGTGGTGTCGGCCGGCCAACAGCCTACAGAGCAAACGCACCATTTTAGAGTACAGTGGGACCTCTACTTACGAACGTCTCTACATGCAACATTTTCAGGTTACGAAACGTCTCAACGGGAAAATATTTCCTCTTGTTACGAAAGAAATTTCAGGATACGAAGGTCAAAAATACGCTACCGCTGCTGCTCGCGGAGTTTAGCGAACGCAAGCAGGCTAGTAGCTGCTCTGCCATTGGCTATCGCCTAGCATCTTCCTGTCATCCCATTGGCTAGGAGGGACGTCAATCTGTACAGGTTTGTCTGTGTCCCAGCGTCGCCTTTGTTTCACTTTTATTTATTGTGGGTGTTCGTATGTTTGTCCATTAGATGGCGGTGTTACCACAACTGTTAACGTTCGTTGCTAGTAATGACGGCTAATTATTATTATTACAGCCTGTAATAAAGTTCATTTTGTTCCTGGAGAAGCCTTGCACTGAATTCCTAAATTCATTGTGTGCTAATCTAATTGTAACATGTATTTGTTACATGTTTTGATGCATTTTTATGATTTATGATTGGAAAAAAAATTATGTCCGAATTTTTGGGGGCTTGGAACGGATTAGGGCATTTACATGGAAAACGCGTCTCTACTTAAGTAATTTTCAGGTTATGAAACAACTTCCGAAACCAATTATTTTCGTAAGTAGAGGTCCCACTGTATAAGTTAAAGTTATTGCAAATACTGCAGATACTTTTACATTTGCTGAAATGTATTTTTTCTAAACATTTATGAGCTGCAGTGTCTGTCGTGTAGTTGATGGATCTGCTCTCCTGGAAAGTGAGTGTAAAATAGGGAATTTTACGCAGATGAACTCCTCTTTATTGCGACAGAAGGAGCTGTGTGAGTCTAAAAACAGACCGTCACATGTCCTCTTTCACAACACATAAAAAGGGTAATAAAAAAAGAAATGGAGTGTTTGGTGTCCAATAGCATGTGATCAGGCTTATTGCTAGATCTGTTACTAAGCTCTTTTGGCCAATCAGGTGGCAGACCTTTCATGAAGTCAGAGTTGTGATCACTTGGCCCCGATCCTTGGTTTCTTGTCGTGCGTGTGCGTGTGCGTGTGCGCGCCTGTCTTTTTTTTTTTCTGACCTGGATTTCTCCCTCTGGGAACGTTATCCGGGAACACAGTGGCTCTGTTTTGGTGCAAACGCTGCAGATCTCTCAGCTTTGGAGTTCATGTCAGCCCCGGCGTTTTATATATATATATATACTGTGTGTGTGTGTGTGTGCGTGTGTGTATGTGTGTATGTGTGTATGTGCAGCGCTTCTAAATATCTCTGGCATTAATACGGCGGTTAGCGTGCTGAGGTTTGCTGTGAACGGCAGCCTCGCTGACTCGGCACAAAGGCAGGAGCTGTCCATTGTGCTGAAGACTCTGTCATATCTGTGCACTCTTTAATCTCGCCTCTCACCAATTCCACGAGTTCTGGCCTCGCCTCCCTGCTGCTCCAGTAAGATGGCACCTGATTGGTAGCCTTGGGGACTCTCCTTCCTGCCTTCGTCCTCCGTCTTTCGTGCGAATCGCTGCTGTGCATCTTCAAGGCCGGTGTGATCGACCAGGACTTCTGAGACGGTTTTCCTGGACTGCCAGTTACAAGCATTGAAGCAGTGAATGTGTTAGGAGGCTGCTGGCCGTCGTGCGCCGAGCATGTCACACGTGCACCTGAGTGACTGCGCATAGGTTTAAGCACATGGACGGGCCTGGTGAAACATATGGCAGGAACTGACAAACACGGTCAACTGGAAGCTCTTCACCAGGTCCTCCTGCTCCTCTCTCCTACTCTGGTTCCCCGGCGTCTTTAATAGGAGCTGACACGCCGCTACACGGGAACACTCGATAGCTACGCTTCCCTTTGATGTACGTACAGAAGCACATTCAGGGTTATGTTACAGAAAATGTGCCCAGGGTGCAGCAGCACAACACAAATGCCTGTTTTTAATCAAGTAGAACTGTAAAAGATGGAATTATTTCCTCAATTAAAGTGGCTGTGGCAGGATTAGATTGCCTTTCCTGTGCACCCCCCCAATATTCACGTGCACATTCATGGCCCTCGCCACAGCAGCAAAGACTCGTCTCCTGCAGGCTCCTGATTCATTGGTGTCCTTTAGAAAAGGCTAAATCACATTCTGTCACGTTTGTAAAACAACGGCTGACAGAGTTCAGACATGGATTCATTTCACTTCCTCTGTTTCGTGGAACACGTTCGATGGCTCTTCAGCAGCGCCGCCGACTTTCCATGTGGGCATAATGGATCAAATGTTAAAGGCAAAAGCACTTTTCATGGCTCGCGCAGTGTTAATGTCGCAGAGTCTGAAATGACGTGTCCACTTGTCCAGGAGAAGAATCACCATGTTTGGCTGTTTCCTGTTCAGGAAACTGCATCAAGAGGTTGTGGAAGATGAAAGCGTTTCAGCACTGAGCGATGGTTAGAGATCTATTATTAGTTCCATTACAGATCAACATGAGCAAATTAGCCATGCTTCAGTACCTCGGTGATGTTTTCCATCCGAATGTTACCCTTCAGTCCAGACTGAAGCTTAATCTAAAGCCTCAGAAAAATTCGATTGTGAGGAAGTTCATTGGAAATCCGAATAGCAGCCAGAGATAAGTCTTATCGGGGCTGTTTCCGGGGAGGGGGGGCAGGCAGAAACATGGATTGTGGGCTGTTTAGCAGCCTGTTAAGCCACAGCATAATCCATATCTTTATCTAGCTTTTGTACGGTCGTTATCCAAGCACTAAACACTTCTCCTCTAATTGTTGGGCTTTGGGCAATAAAACGGCGGCTCTGCCGTCCTGATAAGAACGCACAATAGCATTTAGCTGCCCTCCCTTCATCTTTGCACTCTCATAAAACACAAGGTTTCCACACTTTCTCATGTGTTCTCATGTGTTCAGTCTGCATTCTGTCGTCTCCGCTTCCTCCTCTTGTCCATCCTTGGGTTTTTAGCCAGCGCTCTCGCCACTGTCTCCCCTGTGCAGCTCTCTTGGTGCAGCTTTAAGTGTATAATTTGTGATCTCATGTCTAGATGGGCCTCTCGTCTTCTCACTCGCTGTGAGCACAAAGGGCCTGAATGGCTGCAGCTCACTCAGGGGTACACAAATGAGTAGACACACACACACACACACACACACACACTGGACAAACACAAACACAACCCTCGTCCTCTTCAAACTCCCAGAGGCTTTTGAAGTTGCATATTGATGATGCCGGCTGTGAACACACAGAGGAGGAGGCTATTGAGTGTCCACTCTCCTCTCTGACCCGTCATCTCTGATGGCCTAAATGAGCAGCTGGTGGTCCTCTTTATCAGCCGTTACCTTGTGAAGCCTCTCATATTCCACAGTCAGTCACAGCAATCAGCCAGCATAATGATTCCTTTGAAGTGTGGCTGTGGCTCTGCATAATGGGCTGCAGTGCTCGTCTGAAAGATCATTTCCAGTTACACAATCATTGTTTTAACCACTGCAGCACCTTTTCAGGAATGCCGGCAGAATGCCAAGTTAGACTTTTGTGGCTATCTTAGTGTCTTCCGTGGATGGCAGTTTGCATTGATTTCAGTTGCTTTCTTTGGTTTTATTGTTGTATTTGCTCAAGGCCAAATCTACGCCATGCCAGTGGAGATCTGCGACAACACCCTCAGCTGGTCTTAGGGTTAGATCTTTTATCTTCTGGTCATGGCTCGCTGACTCCACCTGGGTCGATATCTCCTGCAGCTCTGCTAAATCTTTGCATCCAACATCTCAACTAGTATTTGTGGTTAAATGATTCAGGACTCGGCCTCCTCCGTGTGCCTTTTCCCAACCGCAGAACATCCGACATTAATCGGTCCGCTACGCTGGCAGGTACCTGCTGCCCTCTGATGATAGAACAAGTCTGATTGACATTTGCATCTGTTGTAAACGACTATGTTAGCTACATTAATTCACTTTTAGCTACATCTGTCAGGGCATACGTCGACGTATCCCTGCAGGACGGCGCAACAAGAATGACGTCACGATGTAATAAGGGTGATTCTGATCTATTTGTGATTCTGGATGCTTCATTTACACTAAAACTTCACCCAATTGTCTATCCAGTGAGACGACAGTTAGTCTTTCTTATTTGGCCGTATGGATCAGCCTCTTTCCCATCAGTCATATCGTAAATCCCAAAGCATTAGCATTAGCATACGTGGCGTTAGCAGCAGAACATCAGGTTCATCAGGCCTCAGCCTTTGAGGCAAACAGAGTGCCTGTGTGTTTTACCAGCCTCTTCGCCAAGCTGGTTTCAGCTGGTTGAGGAGCCTGCTCAAACATACCAGCCCTTTGTTGTGTGAATGCAGCCCCGGCACGGACCTCCAACCTCCCTAAACACCCACCTTCTTGACACAATGCACGCCAAGCTGCTGGCTCGCCGTCCACCATGAGAGGAACATACTGAGACTGTCTGGCAGGGCGGAGCCACATAAAGTCACCTGACAGCTGCTTTTACAGTGGTTTACGAGGTTAAACATCACATCTCCAAAGACTCCAAAATTCCCTTTTCTTTCTTCTCCCAGGACAGAGAAGCGCTAACCTTCTCTGCAGTCTCCGGGTCAGCCGTAGGTACGGGTGCAGCATCCGTACACGAGCAGCACCTTCACGCTCTTCCAGATTTTCCAGAAACACTTTGGACCTTCATGGTGGGAAAGAAAGCACCACTTGTGTCACCTGCTGGTTTTCATTTTTGGTCCCGTGGACGTTACTTGAACACTCGGGGACCAATCGTTGTCGCGATGCTGCCGAGACAAACGCAACCTGCTGCCCCTCAGAGGCTGTGGGCTTGGGATGGCCCCCTGTGGTGGCTCCGCCGGCACGGGGATCACACCCAAGCTCAACTGGGTCCTTGGCCTGATTTCCTGTCTGATCCATATGAATCCACCCGCTGAGATCGTTTCCAGGACTCTTCTCGGAGTTTCTGGCCCTCTTATTTTCCTGCATGTTCTTGGCCACAAGACTAAATTTGTTGCCGCGGTTTACATCACCCTCTCGTCTGTTGTGACGTTGTGTAACCGGGTGGGAGGCGGGAGCATGTGACTGCGTTGCACTTGTGTAGGCGTTCCCTGGAGGCTCCTGGGGTTTCTTCTTGGAGTCAGGGTGCGTTTGGGATTGAGCTTGTGCAGAAACCTTCAGTTCCTATTAAGGTTCCCCTCAAGTGGCTGCTTCTTCACACTGGCGGGTTAGGTCTGGTCACTTCCCTTCACTGGGAGCTCCTTCACTGGGAGCTCCTTTACTGGGACCTCCTTCACTGGGACCTCCTTCACTGGGAGCTCCTTTACTGGGAGCTCCTTTACTGGGAGCTCCTTTACTGGGAGCTCCTTTACTGGGAGCTCCTTTACTGGGAGCTCCTTTACTGGGACCTCCTTCACTGGGACCTCCTTCACTGGGAGCTCCTTTACTGGGAGCTCCTTTACTGGGAGCTCCTTTACTGGGAGCTCCTTTACTGGGACCTCCTTCACTGGGACCTCCTTCACTGGGACCTCCTTCACTGGGAGCTCCTTCACTGGGAGCTCCTTTACTGGGAGCTCCTTCACTGGGAGCTCCTTTACTGGGAGCTCCTTTACTGGGAGCTCCTTTACTGGGACCTCCTTCACTGGGACCTCCTTCACTGGGACCTCCTTTACTGGGAGCTCCTTTACTGGGACCTCCTTCACTGGGACCTCCTTTACTGGGACCTCCTTCACTGGGAGCTCCTTTACTGGGAGCTCCTTTACTGGGACCTCCTTCACTGGGAGCTCCTTTACTGCAGCATCACACCTCACACATGCTGCCATGTTCCCGCCTTGATGGACAGCTGGAAAACAGAATGAGAGATCATCAATCAAAGATGCACTGACGGGTCTGTGGGTTCCTGAACCATGTGGGTTCCTGAACCATGTGGGTCCTGAACCATGTGGGTTCCTGAACCATGTGGGTTCCTGAACCATGTGGGTCCTAAACCATGTGGGTCCTAAACCATGTGGGTTCCTGAACCATGTGGGTTCCTGAACCATGTGGGTTCCTGAACCATGTGGGTCCTAAACCATGTGGGTCCTAAACCATGTGGGTTCCTGAACCATGTGGGTCCTGAGCCATGTGGTTCCTGAACCATGTGGGTTCCTGAACCATGTGGGTCCTAAACCATGTGGGTCCTAAACCATGTGGGTTCCTGAACCATGTGGGTCCTGAGCCATGTGGTTCCTGAACCAGTGTGTTATCTCCAGCTCTCTTTTCTCTGGAGCCATCGTCCTTCTTGTCACAGTCGTGTTGCTCGTCTTTGCTCATTTCATTTATAATTCTTCGCCCGCTAACCCTAATGCACGGTCCTGTTCTGTCTGATCTAATAACGTCAATGGGGCTCTATTTGCTTGTGGGTTGCCATGGCGACCATCTCCGGGACATGCTGAGTATGACCTGCGTGTGTTCGTTGTGTTGCATGTGCAAGTGCGCTATTGTTCTGTGAACCTGGTGATCATCACGGACCTCTGAGCATCTGTGTGCACGACCGTGCACGTCTGTGGCAGGACAGCACGCCATTTTTAGACCTTTGTGGTTGCAGTTTAAGAGTGGCGTGCACGTTTCAGGAGCTGAGAGTGGGAGGAGGCGTGTTCCTCCGTGCACTGTGTGACCCTGAGCTTTCCCAGCCAGGACCAGCATCCAGCAGAAGTCCAGCAGAAGTCAGTGCTCCTGCAGACCAAAGGCTTCACTAACATTCTCTCCTTCTCTCTCTTCCTCCACCCCTGCTGCCACCTTCTCTCTCTTCCTCCACCCCTGCTGCCTCCGTCTCTCTCTTCCTCCACCCCTGCTGCCACCTTCTCTCTCTTCCTCCACCCCTGCTGCCACCTTCTCTCTCTTCCTCCACCCCTGCTGCCTCCTTCTCTCTCTTCCTCCACCCCTGCTGCCACCTTCTCTCTCTTCCTCCACCCCTGCTGCCACCTTCTCTCTCTTCCTCCACCCCTGCTGCCACCCTACCATCCCTAACGTTGCTCGGCGTCTCGTGCTCGCCACCTGCGCCCCTCGTCCTCTCCCTCCTCCAGCTGGTTGGTGGAGAATTTGACCTGGAAATGAACTTCATCATCCAGGAGGCCGAGAGCATCGGCTGCATGGTGGAGCTGCTGTCCCACTGCGAGGTCACCTGCCAGGCTGAGATCTGGAGCATGTTCACCGCCATCCTCCGCAAGAGCGTGCGCAACCTGCAAACCAGCACCGAGGTCGGCCTCATCCAGCAGGTGCTGCTCAAAATGAGCACGGTGGACGATATGATTGCAGGTGAGTGCGCACGAGGTTGTGGTTTCCCCATCCTGGGATAGTGTGACCCTCGTGTGACCTTTGGTCTTTCTTACGTTCCTGCTTTTGGATGAGGGCAGAAGCCTCTGCTGGTTCCTGGGGGGGGCATGGAATTGTTGCCCTTGATCTTCTGCATGTGCTTCAGCCAATAAGAGCATTTTGAAGGGGCCAAGTTAATTATATAAAGAAAGAATTTCCCCCTTTAATCTTCCAATAGTTAATCTTTGATATTTGTTGATGTGGTGCGATTGGCATGGGTGTGTGTGGGGGGGGCGTGTGTGTGTGTGGGGGTGTATATGTGTGTGTGGGGGGGGGGTGAGGGTGTGTGTGGGGGGCGTGTGTGTGTGTGGGGGGGGGATGGGTGTGTGTGGGGGGGTGAGGGTGTGTGTGGGGGGGCGTGTGTGTGTGTGTGGGGGGGATGGGTGTGTGGGGTGTGTGTGTGTCTGGGGGGGGTGGGTGTGTGTGTATGTGTGTCTGGGGGGTGTGTGGGTGTGTGTGTGTGTGTTTGTGTGTGTGGGGGGGGTGTGGGGAGGTGTGGGGAGGTGTGTGTGTGTGTGTGTGTGTGTGTTTGGGTGTGTGGGTTTGTGTGTGTTGGGGGTGTTTGGGTGTGTGTTTGGGTGTGTGTGTGTGTCCTGCCGTATCATGACCGGCGTGTGTTTGCCTGCACAGACCTTGACTGTGATGCTGCCGCGGCGCTGCTTTAAGCTATCATTTTAACCTTGACTTTGCCATGTCGATGCCTTGGAGTGCCCGTCCATCTTCTCATCCTCACTGTCCTCACTGTCCCCACTGTCCCACCGACCAGGACGATGAGTTCTTTCTGTCCCCATAACAGACTCCAACCAGTTTAATCCCACTTTTATACACGACAGTTGTTCAGTGGGACCTCTACTTACGAATTTAATTCGTTCCAGAAGTTGTTTCGTAACCTGAAAATTACGTAAGTAGAGACGCGTTTTCCATGTAAATGCCCTAATCCGTTCCAAGCCCCCAAAAATTCGGACATAATTTCTTTCCAATCATAAATCATAAAAATGCATCAAAAGATGTAACAAATACATGTTACAATTAGATTAGCGCACAATGAATTTAGGAATTCAGTGCAAGGCTTCTCCAGGAACAAAATGAACTTTATTACAGGCTAATCTTACATTAGCCGTCATTACTAGCAACGAACGTTAACAGTTGTGGTAACACCGCCATCTAATGGACAAACATACGAACACCCACAATAAATAAAAGTGAAACAAAGGCGACGCTGGGACACAGACAAACCTGTACAGATTGACGTCCCTCCTAGCCAATGGGATGACAGGAAGATGCTAAGACAATGGCAGAGCAGCTACTAGCCTGCTTGCGTTCGCTAAACTCCGCGAGTAGCAGCGGTAGCGTATTTTTGACCTTCGTATCCTGAAATTTCTTTCGTAACAAGAGGAAATATTTTCCCGTTGAGACGTTTCGTAACCTGAAAATGTTGCATGTAGAGACGTTCGTAAGTAGAGGTCCCACTGTATTTAGAAGCTTGAATGAAGCATCGCTGCACTCTGGCTCATGAACCTGGTGAGAAGACTTCATGTCCAACACAGGGACGAGGCCTTTGTATGGCTGAGCTGCAGGTCCTCACGGATCTGTTGTGGCCATGTGACGTGGACGCCACTGAGGCAGGAAGGCCACATTAGATGGAACAAATGTCTTTGCGCTTTTGGGAGTGTGATGAAATATTTGC
>JAPVLW010000001.1:67500-110000 GCA_027382335.1 Takifugu ocellatus | reverse complement strand
TGCCCAAAGTCTAGAAAGACTTTAGTGAGTCGGGTAATGAGGGGGAAGGTGACGTTAAACATGTGAGGGCACTAACGCACCCCGATGTTGCTGCGGAGGAGGAAGATGTTCTCCTCGTGGTGGATGCACATTTATGGCTGCTCATGGTGCATCCTGCTGTCACTGCTCACCGTTTTGCTATCGTGAGATTTCCTGAAGTGTGTTTTGCGTTGCGTCACATTTAAGTGGCGTCCATGTCATTTTGAAATGATGCCAACGTTTTCCAGGACTGTTGACGTGCGCTGACCTTGATTTTTGATGCTCCATCTGCAGCTTTCGCACCAGTAAAGGAGTTGGATACTCGGCTCACTTTGTAGGAAATTGTCTCATCGTAACATCCTTGAAGTCAAAGGGAAAAGGCTTCCAGCACTGCGTCAAGTATGATTTTCAACCCCGCAAGGTAAAATGAATAAACATATAGGCAAAAGCAAACGAACTCTGCTCATGTCTGTTCTTCCAATGAATGTTATTGGTTCCTGGGGAGGCATTTAAGAACCCCCCACACCCCTGTCGGCATCTTCATACACACACATACACACTCACACACACACACACTCGCACACATACACACACACACACACTTACACACACCAGCTTTTGCTGACCAGTTGAAATCTTGCTGCCTAACGATGTTCCCAGTGGTTCCATTGGATCAATTTAAAAGTCAAGTGTGCATGTGTGGGTTTGTTAATGTTGGCTTGTGTGTGTGTGTGAGTGTGTGTGTGTGTGTGTGTGAGTGTGTGTCAGGGTTAGGCTAACCCCTGACCCTGACCTCAGATGCTTCAGTCAACACAACACACACATCAGCCTGCTGGTTGGTCTCCTGGTGGCCTGACTAATGTGTGTGTCTGTGTTTCAGTGGTACATGATCAGCATCGTCCACATCTACAACCGCTGGAGGAACTCTGAGATTCGTTGCTATGTCAACGGTCAGCTGGTCTCCTATGGCGACATGGCGTGGCACGTCAACACCAACGATGTAAGGGAGCAGCGGGGGGACGTCTGTCTTTCAAACATGCTTGAGCTGAGGTGTATTTGGCCCAGCTTCTCCTCTCCTTTGGTGCTGTTGGCAGCTCTTTGATGTTTGCCCTCTGCATCTGTGAGCTGGGCCACAGATGCCCTTGGGCCTTTTTCCAGAACCTTCATCAGAATTCCAACTTCAGACTTTTCCTTTTAATAGGGGACAGGTTGCCATGACGCCTCTCTTACACCTTCTACCTGTTCTGGCTCATCATTTTGCTGCCATTGCATTTTTTTTTACATTTTTCTGCTTGTCTTTCATCTCACAATGGTCAGAACAAAAGTTCGACAGGACAAGTGGTTTTGGTGGCAGCGATTTGTGTCCAACTGTGTTTTGAACTTTGGGGGGAAAAGTGTAAAACGTGTAAACTTGTGGTCACATTTTGCTGGTATTTCTTTCATTGGCAGAGCTACGATAAATGTTTCCTCGGTTCATCGGAGACGGCCGACGCCAACAGAGTGTTTTGTGGTCAGCTGGGAGCCATTTATGTGTTCAGCGAAGCTCTCAACCCTGCTCAGATCTTTGCCATTCACCAACTTGGCCCCGGGTACAAGGTGAGGCTCTAATTACATGCTGTGTACATCAATGTGGCAGTAACGTTGCCTCGGCAACTATAGCGGTTGCCCAAAATAGCGTTAGACATATAAAATCAGGGATTTTAGCCTAAAACCAAAGGTTATTCTCAACAAAATGTCTGTGAAGCTTTGGTAGCTTTGCCACGTGCGCCCTGCGGCCAGCAGACACGTCGTAGCCCCCCAGGAAAGATGACTGCAGGTATCTGCTGCTCCTGAACCTCAGCAGGTCACAACGTGCTTTGGTTTCAAAGCTGCTGACATGCAGGTAGAAGTATCTTCTCAAAGGAACGAAATCGCACACGTTTCAACACTTTGACCTTCTGCTCGGTGTCTTGAAAAGGTCAGAACATGTTTTGTTGGAGTCCACCCCCCCAAAGATCTCATGCTCGGTGTTTTGGAGGTTTCATGGTGATGAGTCCTGATGCTGAGGTCTGTTTCACTCCATGATCCGATCGGTCAGATGATTGCACAAAGAGCTTCTCAGCTAGCAGAAAGAAAACAGTAAATAAATAAACATTATGAATAAACAAACATTAAAGCCAAATCTGCCAGCGCTGATACGGCGTAAATGAGGCGTGAGCTGGGCTTAAAACAGGACCCCAGTGGGTCTCAGGGTTCCGGGCCCTGCTGTGTGAAGAAGGCCGTTTCCTCTGCTTCAGCTCTGTTGAGGAGGACGAACAACAGTCACTCAGGAGAACCACGTGTGTGAGCGTCAGGGTGTGTTTTCAGCTGTGTGGAGCCTCTTCCTCAGCCTCTGTCAGTCGTCTCCTTCAGTAACGAGGAGCAAAACGCAGCGAGACCCACTCAGTCCACTAAACGAGCCTTCAGCACAGCCAACGAGCGCGGCGGCTCACACACAACACCGCTTGCCCCAATAGCACGAAGGAAGCTTTTACATCCGGATTTTGGGGGGGAAATAACAGCTTTATTGTCTTTTTGTGTCCATTTTGGGTCTCCTTCATGTGGACCTGTGTCGTCACCTACATATTTTGGGTTTTGTCTTTTACTCTCGTTTTGTGCAGTTTTGTATTCTCCTTATATTCAAACCTAGATTCTTATGTAGGTTTGAATGTAATTACATCTTATCTTAGAAATACACAGTGAATACAAATGTACACTTTGATCAAGCAATAAATTAGTTTCCACCTCCGAATAAGTTGCTGATTATGGTATTGATTTCTCCTTCAGGTTTTTAAATTCTTTTAGCCTCCTGATCTTTAAGTGAATGTATCTACATTTTAACATAGCTGTTGAATGTTTAACTGTGTGTGTGTGTGTGCGTGTGCGTGCGTGTGTGTGTGTGTGTATCTGGAAAGGGCACTTTGCATTTTCAGGTCACTGATTTATGCAGCAGCTTTTTTGTGCCACATGATTTAAATAAAAGGAAACAATGAATATTTTCCAGATTTGAATCTCTACATGAGATAAGGACATTTTGCCACCAATCGGAATTCTTCAGATGCCAAGATTGCATGTGTGAAATGTTCTGCTGCCTGTTTGAAGGCCCAGGGCCTCTTTTGAGCATCAGATGTCAGATAAAAGGTTGAGAACAAGGCCTCAGGCTTCCCTGTGCAGCCGGCAGAGGGAAGGAAGCTGCTGCTTCAAGAGAAGAACAACCCTGCCTGAAGCTGTGCCACTGTCCCCCTGAGCCTGAAGCTGTGCCACTGTCCCCCTGAGCCTGAAGCTGTGCCACTGTCCCCCTGAGCCTGAAGCTGTGCCACTGTCCCCCTGAGCCTGAAGCTGTGGCACTGTCCCCCTGAGCCTGAAGCTGTGCCACTGTCCCCCTGAGCCTGAAGCTGTGCCACTGTCCCCCTGAGCCTGAAGCTGTGCCACTGTCCCCCTGAGCCTGAAGCTGTGGCACTGTCCCCCTGAGCCTGAAGCTGTGGCCCTGTCCCCCTGAGCCTGAAGCTGTGGCCCTGTCCCCCTGAGCCTGAAGCTGTGCCACTGTCCCCCTGAGCCTGAAGCTGTGGCCCTGTCCCCCTGAGCCTGAAGCTGTGCCACTGTCCCCCTGAGCCTGAAGCTGTGCCACTGTCCCCCTGAGCCTGAAGCTGTGCCACTGTCCCCCTGAGCCTGAAGCTGTGGCCCTGTCCCCCTGAGCCTGAAGCTGTGGCCCTGTCCCCCTGAGCCTGAAGCTGTGGCACTGTCCCCCTGAGCCTGAAGCTGTGCCACTGTCCCCCTGAGCCTGAAGCTGTGGCACTGTCCCCCTGAGCCTGAAGCTTTGCCACTGTCCCCCTGAGCCTGAAGCTGGGATAAAGGTGGCAGTTCCACCATGGCTTTGATCTGCAAGGATATCTGTGTCTGCTGGACGTTCGGGCAGACGGACGTATGGACGGACAGACAGACACGGATATTGTTTTTGGCACTGCCTGACAAATACTTGCTTAAACGAAAATGCACAATTTCTGTTCCATTGAACTTAGCAAAGAAAACCTGTGACTTTCTGTTGTGAACTGTGGCGTTGATGTGTGTGTGTGACCTCAACGTGCCGTGGCAGCACTGCGCAGTGTGTGTTGGTTCCATGTGTGTGAGGGACGGTGTGTTTGGAGTGTTGGCTGCCTCTCTCCCACACATCCTCCACCCTACATCTCTTATTCCTGGCTAATTGAATTATCTCCTGGGCTAGCACAGTGTTCATTAAGCTAATGCGGGGTGTTTACACAATGCTCATCTCCAGTGTTGAGCTGGACACATGTTCATGCTCCTGTCCTGCAGCTTTAGGGATTTCTGGATTCATGTGGCCTTTTGCTTTTGTCGTTTTCTCTCCAGAGCACTTTTAAGTTTAAATCTGAGAGTGACATCCACCTGGCGGAGCACCATAAGCAGGTGCTGTATGATGGGAAGCTGGCCAGCTCCATCTCCTTCACCTACAACGCCAAGGCGACGGACGCCCAGCTGTGCCTGGAGTCGTCGCCCAGAGAAAACCCCTCCATCTTTGTGCACTCGCCACACGCCCTCATGTTGCAGGTCAGAGTCCTCAGCCGGCCGCCATCATTCACTGATCACGGATTCACTGATCACGGATTCACTGATCACGGATTCACTGATCACGGATTCACTGATCACGGATTCACTGATTCATTGATCACAGATCAGGTGACTCATGTATGAATGAGCGCGCTGAAACCCGACTGATTAGCAACCTCAATTATCAACATTGTCAACTCTGCCGTGAGAGCTGATGCTTAAAGTCAACTAAGATTCTTGGTTCTTGAACCTGTCGTGATTTTGAAGTAAACGGTTTTCATTTTTTACTGACAGTGGAAAAAGTCCAACATAAAAAGAGTTTTGTGTGTTCCGCTGTTGTGTTGCCCAGGACGTGAAGGCCATCGTCACCCACTCCATCCACAGCGCCATCCACTCCATAGGAGGCATCCAGGTCTTGTTCCCTCTCTTCGCCCAGCTGGACTACAAGCAGCTGAACGACAGCAGCGTGGACACCACAGTCTGGTGAGTGTCCATGTTGAGGTGGACACAGTCTGGTGAGTGTCCATGTTCAGGTGGACACCAGTCTGGTGAGTGTCCATGTTCAGGTGGACACCAGTCTGGTGAGTGTCCATGTTCAGGTGGACACAGTCTGGTGAGTGTCCATGTTCAGGTGGACACAGTCTGGTGAGTGTCCATGTTCAGGTGGACACCAGTCTGGTGAGTGTCCATGTTGAGGTGGACACCAGTCTGGTGAGTGTCCATGTTCAGGTGGACACCAGTCTGGTGAGTGTCCATGTTGAGGTGGACACCAGTCTGGTGAGTGTCCATGTTCAGGTGGACACCAGTCTGGTGAGTGTCCATGTTCAGGTGGACACAGTCTGGTGAGTGTCCATGTTCAGGTGGACACCAGTCTGGTGAGTGTCCATGTTCAGGTGGACACCAGTCTGGTGAGTGTCCATGTTCAGGTGGACACCACAGTCTGGTGAGTGTCCATGTTCAGGTGGACACAGTCTGGTGAGTGTCCATGTTCAGGTGGACACCACAGTCTGGTGAGTGTCCATGTTCAGGTGGACACCACAGTCTGGTGAGTGTCCATGTTCAGGTGGACACAGTCTGGTGAGTGTCCATGTTCAGGTGGACACCACAGTCTGGTGAGTGTCCATGTTCAGGTGGACACAGTCTGGTGAGTGTCCATGTTCAGGTGGACACAGTCTGGTGAGTGTCCATGTTCAGGTGGACACCACAGTCTGGTGAGTGTCCATGTTCAGGTGGACACCAGTCTGGTGAGTGTCCATGTTCAGGTGGACACCACAGTCTGGTGAGTGTCCATGTTCAGGTGGACACCACAGTCTGGTGAGTGTCCATGTTCAGGTGGACACAGTCTGGTGAGTGTCCATGTTCAGGTGGACACCACAGTCTGGTGAGTGTCCATGTTCAGGTGGACACCACAGTCTGGTGAGTGTCCATGTTCAGGTGGACACAGTCTGGTGAGTGTCCATGTTCAGGTGGACACAGTCTGGTGAGTGTCCATGTTCAGGTGGACACCAGTCTGGTGAGTGTCCATGTTCAGGTGGACACCAGTCTGGTGAGTGTCCATGTTCAGGTGGACACAGTCTGGTGAGTGTCCATGTTCAGGTGGACACCACAGTCTGGTGAGTGTCCATGTTCAGGTGGACACAGTCTGGTGAGTGTCCATGTTCAGGTGGACACCACAGTCTGGTGAGTGTCCATGTTCAGGTGGACACCAGTCTGGTGAGTGTCCATGTTCAGGTGGACACCAGTCTGGTGAGTGTCCATGTTCAGGTGGACACCACAGTCTGGTGAGTGTCCATGTTCAGGTGGACACCACAGTCTGGTGAGTGTCCATGTTCAGGTGGACACCACAGTCTGGTGAGTGTCCATGTTCAGGTGGACACCAGTCTGGTGAGTGTCCATGTTCAGGTGGACACCAGTCTGGTGAGTGTCCATGTTCAGGTGGACACCAGTCTGGTGAGTGTCCATGTTCAGGTGGACACAGTCTGGTGAGTGTCCATGTTCAGGTGGACACCACAGTCTGGTGAGTGTCCATGTTCAGGTGGACACCACAGTCTGGTGAGTGTCCATGTTCAGGTGGACACCAGTCTGGTGAGTGTCCATGTTCAGGTGGACACCACAGTCTGGTGAGTGTCCATGTTCAGGTGGACACCACAGTCTGGTGAGTGTCCATGTTCAGGTGGACACCACAGTCTGGTGAGTGTCCATGTTCAGGTGGACACCACAGTCTGGTGAGTGTCCATGTTCAGGTGGACACCAGTCTGGTGAGTGTCCATGTTCAGGTGGACACCACAGTCTGGTGAGTGTCCATGTTCAGGTGGACACCAGTCTGGTGAGTGTCCATGTTCAGGTGGACACAGTCTGGTGAGTGTCCATGTTCAGGTGGACACCACAGTCTGGTGAGTGTCCATGTTCAGGTGGACACAGTCTGGTGAGTGTCCATGTTCAGGTGGACACCACAGTCTGGTGAGTGTCCATGTTCAGGTGGACACAGTCTGGTGAGTGTCCATGTTCAGGTGGACACAGTCTGGTGAGTGTCCATGTTCAGGTGGACACCACAGTCTGGTGAGTGTCCATGTTCAGGTGGACACCAGTCTGGTGAGTGTCCATGTTCAGGTGGACACCAGTCTGGTGAGTGTCCATGTTCAGGTGGACACCAGTCTGGTGAGTGTCCATGTTCAGGTGGACACCACAGTCTGGTGAGTGTCCATGTTCAGGTGGACACCAGTCTGGTGAGTGTCCATGTTCAGGTGGACACCAGTCTGGTGAGTGTCCATGTTCAGGTGGACACCAGTCTGGTGAGTGTCCATGTTCAGGTGGACACCAGTCTGGTGAGTGTCCATGTTCAGGTGGACACCACAGTCTGGTGAGTGTCCATGTTCAGGTGGACACCAGTCTGGTGAGTGTCCATGTTCAGGTGGACACAGTCTGGTGAGTGTCCATGTTCAGGTGGACACAGTCTGGTGAGTGTCCATGTTCAGGTGGACACCACAGTCTGGTGAGTGTCCATGTTCAGGTGGACACAGTCTGGTTAGTGTCCATGTTCAGGTGGACACAGTCTGGTGAGTGTCCATGTTCAGGTGGACACAGTCTGGTGAGTGTCCATGTTCAGGTGGACACCACAGTCTGGTGAGTGTCCATGTTCAGGTGGACACCAGTCTGGTGAGTGTCCATGTTCAGGTGGACACCAGTCTGGTGAGTGTCCATGTTCAGGTGGACACCAGTCTGGTGAGTGTCCATGTTCAGGTGGACACCACAGTCTGGTGAGTGTCCATGTTCAGGTGGACACCACAGTCTGGTGAGTGTCCATGTTCAGGTGGACACCAGTCTGGTGAGTGTCCATGTTCAGGTGGACACAGTCTGGTGAGTGTCCATGTTCAGGTGGACACAGTCTGGTGAGTGTCCATGTTCAGGTGGACACCAGTCTGGTGAGTGTCCATGTTCAGGTGGACACCAGTCTGGTGAGTGTCCATGTTCAGGTGGACACCACAGTCTGGTGAGTGTCCATGTTCAGGTGGACACCACAGTCTGGTGAGTGTCCATGTTCAGGTGGACACCAGTCTGGTGAGTGTCCATGTTCAGGTGGACACCACAGTCTGGTGAGTGTCCATGTTCAGGTGGACACAGTCTGGTGAGTGTCCATGTTCAGGTGGACACAGTCTGGTGAGTGTCCATGTTCAGGTGGACACCACAGTCTGGTGAGTGTCCATGTTCAGGTGGACACCAGTCTGGTGAGTGTCCATGTTCAGGTGGACACCAGTCTGGTGAGTGTCCATGTTCAGGTGGACACCACAGTCTGGTGAGTGTCCATGTTCAGGTGGACACCACAGTCTGGTGAGTGTCCATGTTCAGGTGGACACCACAGTCTGGTGAGTGTCCATGTTCAGGTGGACACCAGTCTGGTGAGTGTCCATGTTCAGGTGGACACCAGTCTGGTGAGTGTCCATGTTCAGGTGGACACCACAGTCTGGTGAGTGTCCATGTTCAGGTGGACACCACAGTCTGGTGAGTGTCCATGTTCAGGTGGACACCACAGTCTGGTGAGTGTCCATGTTCAGGTGGACACCACAGTCTGGTGAGTGTCCATGTTCAGGTGGACACCACAGTCTGGTGAGTGTCCATGTTCAGGTGGACACCACAGTCTGGTGAGTGTCCATGTTCAGGTGGACACAGTCTGGTGAGTGTCCATGTTCAGGTGGACACAGTCTGGTGAGTGTCCATGTTCAGGTGGACACCACAGTCTGGTGAGTGTCCATGTTCAGGTGGACACCAGTCTGGTGAGTGTCCATGTTCAGGTGGACACCACAGTCTGGTGAGTGTCCATGTTCAGGTGGACACCACAGTCTGGTGAGTGTCCATGTTCAGGTGGACACAGTCTGGTGAGTGTCCATGTTCAGGTGGACACCACAGTCTGGTGAGTGTCCATGTTCAGGTGGACACCACAGTCTGGTGAGTGTCCATGTTCAGGTGGACACAGTCTGGTGAGTGTCCATGTTCAGGTGGACACAGTCTGGTGAGTGTCCATGTTCAGGTGGACACCAGTCTGGTGAGTGTCCATGTTCAGGTGGACACCAGTCTGGTGAGTGTCCATGTTCAGGTGGACACAGTCTGGTGAGTGTCCATGTTCAGGTGGACACCACAGTCTGGTGAGTGTCCATGTTCAGGTGGACACAGTCTGGTGAGTGTCCATGTTCAGGTGGACACCACAGTCTGGTGAGTGTCCATGTTCAGGTGGACACCAGTCTGGTGAGTGTCCATGTTCAGGTGGACACCAGTCTGGTGAGTGTCCATGTTCAGGTGGACACCACAGTCTGGTGAGTGTCCATGTTCAGGTGGACACCACAGTCTGGTGAGTGTCCATGTTCAGGTGGACACCACAGTCTGGTGAGTGTCCATGTTCAGGTGGACACCAGTCTGGTGAGTGTCCATGTTCAGGTGGACACCAGTCTGGTGAGTGTCCATGTTCAGGTGGACACCAGTCTGGTGAGTGTCCATGTTCAGGTGGACACAGTCTGGTGAGTGTCCATGTTCAGGTGGACACCACAGTCTGGT
Organism: Takifugu ocellatus; assembly: GCA_027382335.1. Lineage (NCBI taxonomy): Eukaryota > Metazoa > Chordata > Actinopteri > Tetraodontiformes > Tetraodontidae > Takifugu > Takifugu ocellatus. The sequence goes on along the minus strand of JAPVLW010000001.1, from coordinate 100,355 downwards.
GAGTGTCCATGTTCAGGTGGACACCACAGTCTGGTGAGTGTCCATGTTCAGGTGGACACCAGTCTGGTGAGTGTCCATGTTCAGGTGGACACCACAGTCTGGTGAGTGTCCATGTTCAGGTGGACACCACAGTCTGGTGAGTGTCCATGTTCAGGTGGACACCACAGTCTGGTGAGTGTCCATGTTCAGGTGGACACCACAGTCTGGTGAGTGTCCATGTTCAGGTGGACACCAGTCTGGTGAGTGTCCATGTTCAGGTGGACACCACAGTCTGGTGAGTGTCCATGTTCAGGTGGACACCAGTCTGGTGAGTGTCCATGTTCAGGTGGACACAGTCTGGTGAGTGTCCATGTTCAGGTGGACACCACAGTCTGGTGAGTGTCCATGTTCAGGTGGACACAGTCTGGTGAGTGTCCATGTTCAGGTGGACACCACAGTCTGGTGAGTGTCCATGTTCAGGTGGACACAGTCTGGTGAGTGTCCATGTTCAGGTGGACACAGTCTGGTGAGTGTCCATGTTCAGGTGGACACCACAGTCTGGTGAGTGTCCATGTTCAGGTGGACACCAGTCTGGTGAGTGTCCATGTTCAGGTGGACACCAGTCTGGTGAGTGTCCATGTTCAGGTGGACACCAGTCTGGTGAGTGTCCATGTTCAGGTGGACACCACAGTCTGGTGAGTGTCCATGTTCAGGTGGACACCAGTCTGGTGAGTGTCCATGTTCAGGTGGACACCAGTCTGGTGAGTGTCCATGTTCAGGTGGACACCAGTCTGGTGAGTGTCCATGTTCAGGTGGACACCACAGTCTGGTGAGTGTCCATGTTCAGGTGGACACCAGTCTGGTGAGTGTCCATGTTCAGGTGGACACAGTCTGGTGAGTGTCCATGTTCAGGTGGACACAGTCTGGTGAGTGTCCATGTTCAGGTGGACACCACAGTCTGGTGAGTGTCCATGTTCAGGTGGACACAGTCTGGTTAGTGTCCATGTTCAGGTGGACACAGTCTGGTGAGTGTCCATGTTCAGGTGGACACCACAGTCTGGTGAGTGTCCATGTTCAGGTGGACACAGTCTGGTGAGTGTCCATGTTCAGGTGGACACAGTCTGGTGAGTGTCCATGTTCAGGTGGACACCACAGTCTGGTGAGTGTCCATGTTCAGGTGGACACCAGTCTGGTGAGTGTCCATGTTCAGGTGGACACCAGTCTGGTGAGTGTCCATGTTCAGGTGGACACCAGTCTGGTGAGTGTCCATGTTCAGGTGGACACCACAGTCTGGTGAGTGTCCATGTTCAGGTGGACACCACAGTCTGGTGAGTGTCCATGTTCAGGTGGACACCAGTCTGGTGAGTGTCCATGTTCAGGTGGACACAGTCTGGTGAGTGTCCATGTTCAGGTGGACACAGTCTGGTGAGTGTCCATGTTCAGGTGGACACCAGTCTGGTGAGTGTCCATGTTCAGGTGGACACCACAGTCTGGTGAGTGTCCATGTTCAGGTGGACACCACAGTCTGGTGAGTGTCCATGTTCAGGTGGACACCAGTCTGGTGAGTGTCCATGTTCAGGTGGACACCACAGTCTGGTGAGTGTCCATGTTCAGGTGGACACAGTCTGGTGAGTGTCCATGTTCAGGTGGACACAGTCTGGTGAGTGTCCATGTTCAGGTGGACACCACAGTCTGGTGAGTGTCCATGTTCAGGTGGACACCAGTCTGGTGAGTGTCCATGTTCAGGTGGACACCAGTCTGGTGAGTGTCCATGTTCAGGTGGACACCACAGTCTGGTGAGTGTCCATGTTCAGGTGGACACCACAGTCTGGTGAGTGTCCATGTTCAGGTGGACACCAGTCTGGTGAGTGTCCATGTTCAGGTGGACACCACAGTCTGGTGAGTGTCCATGTTCAGGTGGACACCAGTCTGGTGAGTGTCCATGTTCAGGTGGACACCACAGTCTGGTGAGTGTCCATGTTCAGGTGGACACCAGTCTGGTGAGTGTCCATGTTCAGGTGGACACAGTCTGGTGAGTGTCCATGTTCAGGTGGACACCACAGTCTGGTGAGTGTCCATGTTCAGGTGGACACAGTCTGGTGAGTGTCCATGTTCAGGTGGACACAGTCTGGTGAGTGTCCATGTTCAGGTGGACACCACAGTCTGGTGAGTGTCCATGTTCAGGTGGACACCAGTCTGGTGAGTGTCCATGTTCAGGTGGACACCAGTCTGGCGAGTGTCCATGTTCAGGTGGACACAGTCTGGTGAGTGTCCATGTCCATGTCCTGTGTAACGCAGTGTTCTGTCTGCAGCGCCACCCTGCTGGCGTTCCTGGTGGAGCTGTTGAAGAGCTCAGTGGCCATGCAGGAGCAAATGCTGGGAGGAAAGGGCTTCCTGGTGATTGGGTACCTGCTGGAGAAGGTGAGTGAAAGGCCCTCAACCCTGACACTGAGTTTCTGATGGCGTGTGTGTGTCCACGAGTGTGTCCGTGACCTCCTCTCCTGTACTCACAAGCATTCTGCCGGTGTGTGTGTGTGATATCCAGGCGGTGTGTGAGCACCTCTTTCTGTGTGTTTTCAGTCATCAAGGGTCCACATCACCAGGGCGGTACTTGAGCAGTTCTTGTCCTTTGCCAAGTATCTGGACGGTTTACCTCACGGAGCGCCACTCCTCAAACAGCTCTGCGACCATGTCCTCTTTAATCCGGCCATCTGGATACACACTCCTGCCAAGGTGTGTCCCTCTGTTCTCACTCTGTCTTGGTTGACCTTGCTAGCAAAAGATGAACAAAGTCGATCTCAGTCAAAGGATTAAGGGAAAGAAACAGCATAAGGAGGGATGACAGACATAAAGACGGTTCTCTTCACGCTCCTGAGAGCCACTGCATCCGTGAGGGAGTGTGCACGCTGCCTTCTGTCACAGCGCACGTGCACCACGCACTATCTGAGAGGCAGGACAAGGGATAGTTGGGGAAGAGATGCTGTCTCCAACAAATGCAAAGGAAGCTGGAAATGTTCTCTGGCACTCAGTCAGACTTTCCTCACTCAGCGTGCACACTCAGCGTGCACACTCAGCGTGCACACTCAGCGTGCACACTCAGCGTGCACACGCACTGGTTAAATAGCGTTCAGGTGACGGCCATCCGTCGGTGTGGCTGCTAGCATGACTGCAGCCCATTGGACAGCTCCGTGGCCGTTAGCCTTTATGCTAACGGCCTCAGACAGCAGCGCTGAAGATGAACACGGTGAAAGAAACAAAGGAAGAAAGTGACAATTGGATCAAGGCCTCTTTCTCGTCTGTGTCTAAATTAGATGTGATGATCCTGGCGCTCCCACAGGCCCAGTCAGCTCCCTTTAGTTTCAGAACATTCTGACTCTCGGCCTTTTCCCCTCTGACCGTGAGATATGATTGGCTGGTGGTTATAAATGAACTCTCCAAGGCACGCTGGGTTAGGGTTGAAGAACCACAACTGAGCTGTTGCTGCTGCTGCTGCTGCTGCTAATGAAGCTGCTGCTGCTGCTGCTGCTAATGAAGCTGCTAATGAAGCTGCTGCTGCTGCTGCTGCTAATGAAGCTGCTAATGAAGCTGCTGCTGCTGCTGCTAATGAAGCTGCTGCTGCTGCTGCTAATGAAGCTGCTAATGAAGCTGCTGCTGCTGCTGCTGCTAATGAAGCTGCTAATGAAGCTGCTGCTGCTGCTGCTAATGAAGCTGCTGCTGCTGCTGCTAATGAAGCTGCTGCTGCTGCTAATAAAGCTGCTGCTGCTGCTGATGAAGCTGCTGCTGCTGCTGCTAATAAAGCTGCTGCTGCTGCTAATAAAGCTGCTGCTGCTGCTGATGAAGCTGCTGCTGCTGATGAAGCTGCTGCTGCTAATGAAGCTGCTGCTGCTGCTGCTAATAAAGCTGATGCTGCTGCTGCTGTTGTTGCTGCTGCTGCTAAAGAAGCTGATGCTGCTGCTGCCGTTGCTGCTGCTGCTAATAAAGCTGATGCTGCTGCTAAAGAAGCTGCTGCTGCTGCTGTTGCTGCTGCTGCTAAAAAAGCTGATGCTGCTGCTGTTGCTGCTGCTGCTGCTAATAAAGCTGATGCTGCTGCTAAAGAAGCTGTTGCTGCTGCTGCTGTTGCTGCTGCTGCTAATAAAGCTGCTGCTCTTTTGCTGCTTAGTAAAATCAGAATAAAGAAACCTGGCCTTTGCAATTGTTGGAAATGGTGCATCAATCTGAATGCAAATTGTGTTTTTCACCTTTGATTGAATGGCTGGTGTCTGCAAACCTTATGTGGTCCTTGAAGAGTAACTCTGCTGCTGCTAATAGTCATTATTTTCCACTCCCCAGAATAATATTACCACATAATAGGGTAATTGTTGGCAGGAATAGCCCCAGCCTTAATAAAAAGCACATCTGGAATGTGTCCCTTGCTTCATGTTAAAGATAAAGACCATGTTGTCTTTACAGTCCACGATTGTTGAGACGCATTTGTTGCAAGGTTGTGCTGCAGCTGCATGGAAATGTAGGATTTACGGCTGCGGAATGCACGTGTGCTGTATATGTATCTAAAGATTAACACTTAACATCAGTTTGGAATGCTGTGCACCCACTTCAGTCCATTTTCTTCCCCAGTTGATCTGTTCTCTGGTGTGTTCAGGCCAATTGTTCTCCAGGGATTTCATTCTGTTAAACATAGCGAGCAATTTAAGGCAGATCTTTAGCATAACTCTAATGAGCGCAGTGATGTGCAGCGTCAGGTGCACAGAGGCCTATTGATATTAATAAAGGAAGCAGGAAGGGCGGCACAAGTGGGGAGAGAAGGAAATGAGCGTTTCAGCGCATCCTTCTGAAATGTCAACGCTGCTGCTGCGTGGCTTCAGAGATCAGAGCCGTGCACAGCGCACCCTCCACCTGCACATGTGTGATCTGTCTGCATGAACGTGTGAATGCAGGTGCAGCTGTCCCTCTACACCTACCTGTCCTCGGAGTTCATCGGCACCGCCACCATCTACAGCACCATCCGCCGCGTGGGCACCGTCCTGCAGCTGATGCACACTCTCAAATACTACTACTGGGCCGTCAACCCGCTGGAGAGCAGTGGCATCAACCCCAAAGGTCTCGGTAGGTTCCCCAACACACTCGTTGGGGGGGAACCCACGCGTGCACGTGTGTATAGCAGCCATTTTACAACTATTACAGTTTTTATCTGTTCTAAAACTCTTCATCTATTACACTGAACGTCTGTTACTACTTAAAGGACAAGCGCCAAGCGTCTGGAGACGCTCCTGGTCATTTTAGAGTCAATAAAGCTTCAGTTTCCTGAAGTTTAATGGAATATTTCATTCAGTCAGCAGACGGGAGCTGCTGCACAGCTTTAGGAAGCTTAAGGGGAATATTGGGTGTCGTATCTGACCATAAAAGAAGAAACTTGACTTAACTGAGTTGGATTTCATTGTTGACTTCATTAAACATGATGAGAAATTGTTACAGTGTCCTAATTAAAAGTTACCTAATTGGTGCCCATTGAGAAGGCGATGGGAGCCGGCTCGACCCTCTGCCCCCCCCCCCCCGAAATCCCAACGCTCAACATAAACAAGGCCTCCAGACAATAAGCCTTGATTCAACTGAGTGATTTTACATTTTTTCTTTTTCTTTTTGCCTTTGTTTTGGTCAGCAGAGGCCGTCTCAGCCTCTCCTGCATCTCTCGTTGCCACGGCAACGCGTACGCTTGGTTGGCAGATGCGGAGGGTTAGTAGTGCCTTTTTACCTGGAGGAAGAGCCTCAGATGCATGGAACACGTGCACTGACACGTGCACTGTCGTGGGTCACAGCTCAGAACTCCTGACGGTGCCGACGTGATTATGAGTGATTGAACTCATTAATAACAGGAATCCAATAGAAGCTTCCTTTTGAAGGTGGTTCCGCTGACATTTGATCCATTTTAGCCAAGATTTGAATGTTTTTTAGATAAAATAGGCCTGTTGTGTATTTTCAGAGGGAAATCTATCTAGATTATTTTATAAAAGAAGATCAGTATTTATAGAATAGTCACATGTGTTTACGTTGACAGTGGCAGGATGGTTGAGAGGAGCTGGAAGCACTTTAGAAGGTTCAGCACAGATTCAGGTTAAACACAGTCGTCTGGAGCCATGATGGAGAAGGCCCCCCCTCTCTCAGCCCCCCTCTCAGTTCCCCCTCAGTTCCCCCTCACTACCCCCCCCAGCACCCCCCCTCTCAGTCCCCCCTCACATCCCCCCCTATCTCAGCCCCCCCTCTCTCAGCCCCCCTCTCAGTTCCCCCTCAGTCCCCCCTCACATCCCCCTCTCTCAGCCCCCCCTCTCAGCCCCCCTCTCAGTCCCCCCTCACATCCCCCCCTCTCTCAGCCCCCCCCTCAGTCCCCCCTCACACCCCCCCCCCCCCTCATCCCCCCTCACCACCACCCCAGCACCCCCCCTCTCAGCCCTACCCCCCAGCACCCCCCCTCTTGTGTGTATTCCGACTGTCTGCCAACGACGAGACGCACAAGCTGACCTGGTGGTGCCGAAAACACTGAAAACTGTTCCATCGTTTTGCTTTGATCCCAACGCATTCATCTTCATGACTCTCTGGCTCGATATTCCATTAGTCAGTTATTTGGCGTGGTTACGGCCCATTCATCACAGAACTGGCGAGCACATGAAACACCTTCAGAAATTAAAACAGCACCATTACAGGAGGAAAAACGCATCGCCAACATCTGGGATGTCCTTTTTAAACAAGATGCTCTGCCAGCATGGCAGATGTAAACGGGCATCTGAAGATCTTTGATCTTTGTCATGTTCATATAATATATTCATTCTGTTGCTGTTGTGGATTTGCTCAGACGGTCCACGGCCATCACAGAAGGAGATCATCTCGCTCAGAGCCTTCATGCTGCTCTTCCTCAAACAGCTCATTCTCAAGGTAGGGCAACGGAAAAGCTTCTTTATCATCACACAACCTGCAAGAAATCACGTCTCCCAGATTGTTTTACTCCCTTTTGCGGCGCTGCAGGCCTCATCTAAAATCGGAGTGTAAATGAGGCCTGTGGCCTTGTGTGATTTCTGATTTCTCCACAGGACCGAGGCGTCAAAGAGGATGAACTGCAGAGCATCCTCAACTACCTTCTGACCATGCACGAGGTGAGGCTGTGTCTCAGGTGCTCGGTGGGCCAGCGTTCTGGCCCGTTCAAATGAACGAGGGTGCGAGGCAGCTTCAGCACGGTGACAGTGTGAAATATGGCGTGAGCAGAATGTCCTCTTCCTCAACGGTTCTGAGCGTACTTGTTCTGAAGGCCCAACTGCCTCTGCGCCGCCCTTACGCAGCCCTGCAATGTTAAAGCTCTGTTCCCCACTTATTCATCCTTCCCTCCCTCCAGGATGAGAATATCCACGACGTCCTCCAGTTATTGGTGGCTTTAATGTCTGAACACCCGGCCTCCATGATCCCTGCCTTTGACCAGAGAAATGGAATAAGGTGAATGAACGCCGTGATGTCACACGAACGCCTGTTTTCTCTCTTGAATATTTTGTCGTGGATGATTTTATTCACACCTTTGCAGTGTCCCAGCCTTTAACTCCACAGTCTGCACGTGTGATCCCCTCATTAGCATCTAATCAATGCGTCTGTGTTTTTGACCTGTTTCAGGGTCATCTGCAAGCTCCTAGCATCAAAGAGTGAGAGTATACGTGTCCAAGCTCTCAAAGTCCTGGGTTATTTCCTCAAACACCTCGGTCACAAGTCAGTACCTTTCTGCTCTTTGCTTTTATTTCTATAATAAAAATAGGAAACTGTAGCTGGACTGAGGCACATTTAGGGATGGAACATTTCACTGGAAAGAGCCATAGTCTGTGTGTGTGTGTGCGTGCGTGTGTGTGTGTGTGTGTGTGCGTGTGTGTATGTGCTTGTGTGTGTGTGTGTGTGTAAGATAATGTCCTCCTCATCAAGTCCAGGCGGAATAATCATTGTGACAGCGCGCGCTGGCGGGGAGGCGGAGCCTTGATGAGCAGCAGTGAATGCTGGGGGATTAATTCCTCCCATGTGACAGTCAAGGCCCATCGCAGCATGACAGGGGAGGACTCTGTGGAGCTGCACCTGAACCCCAACCTTTAGTCCCCTTCTTATTTAACATGCAGTCATGCCAGATAAACCTTTATTTTAAACGGCACAAACTTGGTTTTATGGCTGTTATTGAAATTGGCCTTTTTTTGAGGAGATTTGTTTCTGCTGTTTCTGGACCACCGTCTCTGCAGAGACCATCACCTCTCCTTTTATTTCCTGTGTTTAAAATATTTCTGAGCCCCTACAAAATAATAACCCGAGGGTGGCGCTTATTACCTTGTTCCATTGTCTCCTTTGCTCTCAGACTGTTGCAACTTTATGAAACGCTGCAGCTCTCTGAGCCTGAAAGAGGACGGAGCAGATTTACACTCATAGCCGGAGACAGAGCGTCAACAGCTGACGAGCTGTGCCCACTGGCAACGTTAATAACGTGGCCTAATTGTTTGCCTCCATAGGAACCTCCCCAGTGGCTCCTGCAGGGTTCTGTCAGTGCACATTTGGTGCGTTCTCTTGTTGCTGTTCACTTGTCCAGCCTCCGTCAGCGCTGACAGACACATGCTTCTGTCTGCCAGCATCACATCATCACCAAGCCTGTGACAATCAGTGTCGGCTCAAAACTGTCCCAAATGTCCGCATCGGCACACCCTGTGTTCTTGTTCCCGACAGGAGGAAGGTGGAGATCATGCACACACACAGCCTGTTCACGCTGCTGGGGGAGAGGCTGATGATGCACACCAACACTGTCTCCATCACCACCTACAACACTCTGTATGAGGTAACTCCACTGCAGAAGCAACTCAAGCTACTTCAGCTCAAGGTGGCTTTTAATGAGCAGTTTTTCATCCCCAACCTGTGTAGATTCTGACAGAGCAGGTCTGCACTCAGGTGGTTCACAAGCCCCACCCTGAGCCCGACTCCACTGTCAAGATCCAGAACCCCAGTAAGTGAAAAGAGCCCGACGTAAGCTGAAGCTTAAGCTCTGCTGCCATCTCCAGCTCCCATCCCTCCTTCCTAATGGCTGATGTTTTCCTCCACTCAGTGATTCTAAAGGTGGTGGCCACTCTCCTGAAGAACTCCTCTCCTAGTTCGGAGCTGATGGACGTCAGGAGACTCTTTCTTTCCGACATGATAAAACTATTCAGTAACAGCCGTGAGAACCGGCGGTAAGCTTTTACCCAAATATATGTCACATATATGACAAATGTATTGTGAAGCTCATGCTGTGCGTGTGCCCTTCACCAGCTGCCTGTTGCAGTGCTCCGTGTGGCAGGACTGGATGTTTTCCCTGGGCTACATCAATCCCAAGAACCCCGAGGAACAGAAAATAACGGAGATGGTCTACAACATCTTCAGGATCTTGCTCTACCATGCAATCAAATACGAGTGGGGAGGCTGGAGGGTCTGGGTGGACACCTTGTCCATTGCTCACTCCAAGGTGCGATTGGAAGAAGCACGTAGTAAAAGCCTGAATCAGGCTCCACCGATTTAGACTTTTGTGGTCATTTTCTCCCACTGCTGCGCTGACACATGTCAAAGTCCTCATTTCACTCCAAGATGTAGAGAAAATAGCTGAAGGTTGCTGAGAGGGACATCCAGGTCAAAGTGGACGACATCACTTTACAACCAAAGAAGCTTTTCAAGAGAGGCGAAACGTCTCTTAGAACATAAAAGAAGTCCAGCTGCCTCTCAGCACCGTTCTGCTGATGATCATTGCTTATTTAACAGTAATATTAATAGAAGAAAGGAAAACACAGGGATTGTAAGCTGTTACCAGAGTCTCAGCTCGACAACGAGCTGTTCTCCAGTGCAAACGTAGGAAAGTGGGGAAACAAGGCCACATTATAGATGGTGATGTAACGGTGTCGTTAGGCTGCTGTCCCAGTTTTTATCCATCACACCTAAGTGAGTGATTTAGGAGGCTTTCGAGCTCTGTCTTGTTCTGGCTACATGGCCAACTAGATCTCATCTGTTACAGGTGACCTACGAAGCCCATAAAGAATATTTGGCTAAAATGTACGAAGAGTATCAACGACAAGAGGAAGAAAATATGAAGAAAGGAAAAAAGGGGTCTGTGTCCACCATCTCCGGCCTTTCTGCTACTCCAGCCCCTGTTGTCAATGGAAATTTGGAGATTGATGACAACTCTCAGACACAGACGCCTGAAAGTGAGGCTGAGTACGCCGAGGGAGCCGGCGGAGACTCTCGCAACCTGCTGGCAGAAGCTGCTGTCAAGAGGCCCAATGGAGTAGCCCTCACACCTGGGGAACAGAGCACCGGTCCAGGAGTGAGGGTGGAGGTCCACGACCTCCTGGTTGATATCAAAGCAGAGAAGGTAGAAGCCACAGAAGTAAAACTCGATGATTTGGACTTATCTCCAGAAGGCCTCAGTGGCAACGTGGGTGGAGGAGGTGGAGGAGGAGGCGGAATAGAGAACGGGCCTCTGGTGGAGGTGGATTCTCTACTCGACAGCGCTTATTGTGCCGTGGTTCAGAATCTCAACGGCAACCTGGCGCCGAAAGATGAGACAGCAGGGTCAGTGGTTGGAATGGCGTCAGGCCTGGGGCTGTCAGGAGTCAACCTGGAGGATGACGGCAACATGGGTCCACTTATCACTCTGGCTGATGAGAAAGACAGCGTCCCGAGCAACAATGGCTTCCTCTTCAGCAAGGTACGGCGTCGTCTGGACGTTATCGTCAGTGGCTTTTGGAAAAATCAACTCTACTACCACAAATTTGTACTATGCTAAAGAATATTCCCGCGTCACTCCTGACATACTTTTACCTTTTATAATCTGCTTCATCTTTTTAAGGTTGACGAGAAGCTCCTTCCTGCTCTAGCAGCAACGGACCCCCTCGTGCTGCCAAGTCCCGACCAGCCCACGCCGTCTGGGCCAGCCATAAGTCACTCCTCCACCAGCGCTAGTGACGACCTCAGCCTCCTGGCTCACATGACGAGCTGTGGCTCCGATTTAGCACAGACCCAGAGCCACACTCCCGGGGATCTTCCAGAGGACGGACCCTTTAAAATTCAGAGCCATCTTGCGGACATCAGCTCCTTCACCGAGACCGAGAACCAAAGCCAAATCCAGGGAGCCTCGAGACCGGAGTTCCCCGAAGGCGACGGCACATCTGGGGCAGGAGAAGCAACAGGGATTAAGACTGGAGGAGACACAGCCAGCACCACCTCTGACACAGAGAGGTCTGATGACGGGAGAGACAAAGACACCAAAAAGATCCAAACTACTGCCACCACTCAGGTGCGATGCTCCTCCAGGTGTATCTCAGTGTCTGCGTGGTGGCGATGACTCCCCGTGACAAATGTCTGCCATTCCATAGGCTCTCCATGGGCGCACTGCGGCCCAGCTGGAGCGGGACCTGCGTGTCGACCTGGGTTTCAGGGGCATGCCCATGACAGAGGAACAGCGCCGGCAGTTCAGCCCCGGCCCACGCACGACCATGTTCCGCATCCCAGAATTCAAGTGGTCGCCAATGCACCAGAGGTTGCTCACGGACCTGCTGTTTGCTCTGGAGACTGACGTGCATGCGTGGAGGAGGTGGGGCACTGCTTTTGTGCAACATATCTCAGACTAGAATGAAAGTGTGGAACGTACTGCAATGTGTTTTTAATCCCAAAAACGATATTTCTGGTTTCAGCCACTCCACCAAGTCTGTGATGGATTTCGTGAACAGCAATGAGAATATCATCTTTGTCCACAACACCATCCATCTTATTTCTCAGATGGTAGACAACATCATCATCGCCTGTGGAGGCATCCTGCCTCTCCTGTCTGCTGCCACCTCCCCTTCTGTAAGTGGCTCGTGGCTGCCTCTCTGTGGCAGGGGGCGGAACTACACGTCCGTAGGCTGTTGTGGAGAAACTGATGATGCATCTTCAGAATCTAACTTTGTTCATATCAAACCCTTTCTTTGACCTGTACTCTGCTTCTTTTTATGGATAATCTGATTTTTATACTTTGATGACCTATTTTTTCCTTAATCATCTTCTTTTCCTTTCTATGTTCTGTGTTTTCCTTTTTATGGGCAGAGTTCTAAGAGCAGTGCCAACACTGTAAGTTGCACTTTCTTTCTCTCTTTTGATTCTTTGAACTCTTCTACCGGTTTATTTCTCATTGCAACAGCTACTTAATCTTGCTTTTCTGACATCCATGGTGTTTTTATTTGTTGTGCTGCTCATCATTACCCACCATTGGTCTCCTGCCTCATTATACCTAATTTGTCAGCTTCAACATCTTAGATACAACTTACCTTGTGTGGTTCTAATATTGTTATTTGTAGTATGACAGTTAGATGGATTAAGGAAGTCTAACGGGACAGGAGGTGATACCAAGGACGGACTCGACATATTTGATAATGCAAACTGCATATTTTCTAAGAGAATATGTGTGAGAGTCCTTGTGGGATTCCTCTGCTAAGCCTGTTCCATTTGTATCAACAATAAAGAAGGCGGGAGGAGCCAGACCCCAGAGGGGGTCAAAAGGAGAGGAGGTGACCCCCATTCCCCCTGTTCCTGGGGGAGGAGGCACTGGGGGAGAGGTGCGTAAAGAACTTGAAACTCCCACCATCAAACGAAGAGCTAAGAGCACCAGTCTGTGCCCTTCTGTCCTCACCTTTGTGTTGGTTCTTCCCCGAACTGTCCATGCTCACCTGCAGCAACGGGCCTGCGCTCATCCTTTCACAGCCGTGCACGTGCTGCTTCCTGAAGAGACACAGTAAAGCAAACACTGACTGCAGTTTGAACCACTGCTATGCTGCGCCACGTCACAGCTGCCATGACCTCACTGCTGTCATTATACAGGATGTCTCATCGCGTTGCTCTTATTCGTCATATCGAGCACCTCACGTGGACAGATTTCACCCTTTGAATCTGAGTTTTGCTGAATGGGCACGATACTCAAAGGTTGCTTCATTTCATGTCCGGTCTGTCGTATTGTTGCAGTCCAAATTCAACCAGGCTGCGGCAGGAACACGCTTCCTGCAGGGTTTCACAGTAAAAGCACTCATATAATAATGGAGATAATAGTCTCCACTCAGCCATTTTCCACGACTAACGAGCAGGTGTGTGTCTGTGTGATTTTCCTCCCTTTCCAAGACTGAGCTGGAGAACATCGAGGCGACGCAGGGCATGTCTTCAGAGACCGCTGTCACCTTTCTGTCCCGTCTCATGGCCATGGTGGACGTCTTGGTGTTTGCCAGCTCTCTCAACTTCAGTGAGATTGAAGCGGAGAAGAACATGTCGTCGGGAGGCCTAATGAGGCAGTGCCTGCGCCTCGGTGTGTGGTTGAGTTTGTACCTTTTGTTTTCAGTCTTCAGGTAATTTTTTCCCAAATTGGTGTCTTCAGTCTTTGCAGTTTATCCCTGATAGAAATCCGATTTGTGATTAGTGATGATGAGTGATGTAGATCACATCAGCGTAGTGATGCTTCTGATAGATATACGTACGGGAGTTTGTAGGAGCAGAAGAAATCGCCGACCTACCTGTCTACCTGCCTGAACCCTCTTGGCCACGTCTGTTTTCTCTTCAGTATGTTGTGTGGCGGTGAGGAACTGTCTGGAGTGCAGGCAGAGGCAGAGAGATCGAAGCTGCAAGTCCTCTCTAACCAGCAGCAAGTCCCAGGACAGCCTCTACAGCGCCTCCACCACCAGCAAGGTGACACACGTGCACAAAAACACCCGCGCGTGCTTGTTCATGCTGCAGAAAACACTTGATATAGAAACATGAATTACAAGAGACCCTCCAGTACTTGTGTCTTCCTTTTTAGCAGGATCCAGACAGACTTCTGCAAGACGTAGACATCAATCGGCTGAGAGCTGTTGTTTTCAGAGATGTGGTACGTCGGTGTAGTTTTATTTTCTCATGCTACGTGAAACACTAGAATCAAATGTGTTTACTGAGTGCTGTGCTTGGCTATAGGATGACAGTAAACAGGCCCAGTTTCTGGCTCTGGCAGTCGTCTACTTCATCTCAGTTCTCATGGTATCTAAGTATCGGGACATTTTGGAGCCCCAGCGTGAGATTGGCAGGTCCACCAGCCTATCAGGGAGAAGCATCCGCCACGAGATCAACTCCCCAACTAGTACAGGTGATTCACGTTTCTATTCTGTATGGAATCAGGGGAACGTGACTCAGTGACGTGCTGGCGTAGAACTACAGGCCTCCGGCCATAGAACAGATCCCTTTGAAACTTGTATGAGATAATTGAGGAGTAGAAATATGTGTTATTGGCTATTTGTTGGCAGCAGCTTTAGCCAACAATGAGCTCAGCTGAATGACATCATCATCTGTATGTGATGATAAATCCTCTTTGGTTTCTCCCTCCAGAGCACCCATCAACAGCCTTCTCTGATCGTGACAAACAGACCCCCACCCCTGTGGATGACTCTCCCCGCGCAGGCCTCCCCCACACAGACTCGGGCATTGGTGAGGAGGGCCACGTGGCCGGATCCCTGAATGGCTCCGAGATGGGCCTGGGGCTCGGCCTTGGCCTGGTGGGGAGAGAGACAGACAGAGACAGAGACAGAGACATGACGGGAGGAGGGGGGAGCGGAGGGACAGATCTGTTGTGCAGCCTGGCCGATGTGACGAGGTCACAGGAGAGCCTTCTGGATTCTCCACACAACGCCGGCGCCACACCCAGTTCCAGCCAAGCGCCGCCTTCTTCCATCACCAGCATCAGCCAAACAAATAAAGGCATCAATGTGAAGGTGGGACTGTGGTCACAGCCTGCAGATGCATGTACACAACAAAATACACGGTCAAGGCTCAGCCGAGAGCCCCAGAACACACCCAAGAACACTGAAGTGATGTGAAGTCGCTCGCTCCCGGTCAAACCCTCTTCCAGAGGCTGCACTTGTGCTTTCTGAATTGCAGGAGATCCTGAAGAGCTTGGTGGCAGCTCCAGTGGATGGCGGAGAGTTGGGCCAGGAGGCGGGGCCGACGCCCTATCACCCCGACCCCGCCCTGAAGACTCACCCCATGCTGCCCATGCAGTTCCACTCTTTTGACAGGTTCGTGCCACTTTGACCTTCAGGAGGGGAAGTCAGGAGTCCAGCAGCCCTTTTCCATGTAGCACGTTACATTTCTTGCATTGTTTTTAGTAAAAGAGAGCATGTTGGTTCAAAATTGATGAGCCATTAATTCTCCCCAGGGACAAACTTTACATGCAAACACATCCTTAATGTGTCCCGTTGGCTTGTTTGGAGCTTCTACCTCCAACTGGGCTCTTAAAATCCAGCCTAAAGACACAGGGATGCTTTATTTACTTGCTATTTTCTTGACACTTGATACTGTATTTTAGGCAAAAAAACAACTCTCAAGGATGAAAAAATGTCACAAAGTCTAAGCCAAGGCTCTTTCTGCCCCCCTGGCTTCCATTTTGGGAACATAAAGCCTGTCCTCTGAGCGCTGTCCTGCTTATATCTCCCTCCGTCTCCTTGATCGAGCCTCGTGGCGGCCCTAGAGGGCCACGTTAGAGAGAAGGAAAGATGCATAATAGATTATGAACAGCTCCGAGCCGCCTCCTCAATAGATCAAGTGTGTCTCGTACATTTAGAATGGCTTGATTCATTATTCATCTTAGAAATGAATTCTGAATCCTGAGATGTCAAAGAAAAAATGTATTTTTAACCTAAAGTGTTTATTATAGAAGACAGTTTCTATCGCCTGAGACACTCGTAGATGCAATAGTTGCAATGTCTTTTGTCTAAAAACAGAAACTTGTAACACTCATTTTTAATAATATGCATTCGACACTAATTTGACATTAAAGATACCCACCCCCACAAATACCCTCTTGGCACCTAATTCCACATGAGTTACAACCAGAGGACCACTTAAAGAGGACTCCTGTGCTTCGACGTGGCCTGACTACGCTCTTGTGTCTCACCTGTAACAGGAGTGTTGTGGTTCCGGTTAAAAAGCCCCCTCCCGGCAGCCTGTCAGTCAACACAGTGGGCACGCCCACCACGGGCGGAGCCTCCACCCCCAGCAGCACGCCCAACATTTTTGCTGCTGCAACAGCGACACCCAAGAGCATGATCAACACTACAGGTGAGAGCAGAGAGGTGGAGCGCACGTGCACACGTGCACCTTTGTGGTGTAAAGTTTCACTTACCAATTCTGTGTAAAACCTTTTAATTAAAGTTTATTTGCACCACATCTGAGTGGTGTGTACGTTAGCGGACAGCTAGTGTGAAACAGGCGTTAGCGTGAGCGACCTCCCGTCAGTTAATAGATGTTTAATGAAGCTGGTCTGGAACAAACTGAAGCAGCATCGTCACCAAGCTCAGTTTAGGGCAGTGCTTCTCAATTATTTTCTGTTACGCCCCCCCTAGGAAGAAGAAAACATTTTGCGCCCCCCCATCCCCCGCCGTGACTATAATTAGTATCATTTGTCTATGAAATTGTTATAAGTACACCTCTGCATAACATTGTATCCTTATTAATATTAAAGAAAACAAAAAAAGAAAGAAATATAGACCAAAGCGGGATGATTGTTGCCAATATTAAAGCAGCTGATCAGCGTGACTGGGGTGTAATGTCTTTAAGTGAGAGTTAGGGTTAGTGCTAGGGTTAGGGTTAACCAGGGTTAGGGTTAACCAGGGTTAGGGTTATCAGCGTGACTGGGGTGTAATGTCTTTAAGTGAGGTTAGGGTTAACCAGCGCTAGGGTTAACCAGGGTTAGTGTTAGGGTTAACCAGGGTTAGGGTTAACCAGGGTTAGGGTTAACCAGGGTTAGGGTTATCAGCGTGACTGGGGTGTAATGTCTTTAAGTGAGGGTTAGGGTTAACCAGGGCTAGGGTTAACCAGGGTTAGGGTTAGGGTTAACCAGGGCTAGGGTTATCAGCGTGACTGGGGTGTAATGTCTTTAAGTGAGGGTTAGGGTTAACCAGGGCTAGGGTTAACCAGGGTTAGGGTTAGTGTTAGGGTTAACCAGGGCTAGGGTTAACCAGGGTTAGGGTTAGTGTTAGGGTTAACCAGGGCTAGGGTTAACCAGGGTTAGGGTTAGTGTTAGGGTTAACCAGGGTTAGGGTTATCAGCGTGACTGGGGTGTAATGTCTTTAAGTGAGGGTTAGGGTTAACCAGGGCTAGGGTTAACCAGGGTTAGGGTTAGTGTTAGGGTTAACCAGGGTTAGGGTTAACCAGGGTTAGGGTTAACCAGGGTTAGGGTTAGTGTTAGGGTTAACCAGGGCTAGGGTTAACCAGGGTTAGGGTTAGTGTTAGGGTTAACCAGGGTTAGGGTTATCAGCGTGACTGGGGTGTAATGTCTTTAAGTGAGGGTTAGGGTTAACCAGGGCTAGGGTTAACCAGGGTTAGGGTTAGTGTTAGGGTTAACCAGGGTTAGGGTTAACCAGGGCTAGGGTTAACCACGGTTAGGGTTAGTGTTAGGGTTAACCAGGGCTAGGGTTAACCAGGGTTAGGGTTAGTGTTAGGGTTAACCAGGGTTAGGGTTAACCAGGGTTAGGGTTAACCAGGGTTAGGGTTAGTGTTAGGGTTAACCAGGGCTAGGGTTAACCAGGGTTAGGGTTAGTGTTAGGGTTAACCAGGGTTAGGGTTATCAGCGTGACTGGGGTGTAATGTCTTTAAGTGAGGGTTAGGGTTAACCAGGGCTAGGGTTAACCAGGGTTAGGGTTAGTGTTAGGGTTAACCAGGGTTAGGGTTAACCAGGGCTAGGGTTAACCACGGTTAGGGTTAGTGTTAGGGTTAACCAGGGCTAGGGTTAACCAGGGTTAGGGTTAGTGTTAGGGTTAACCAGGGTTAGGGTTATCAGCGTGACTGGGGTGTAATGTCTTTAAGTGAGGCCTTCATTTATTTGGCTTCATGCTGTCCTGCCAACATTTTTAGACACAGTAAACACACCGGTCTTTCCTCGTCTCCCACCGTAGTCGCAGTGAAGCCAAGCGCTATAAAGGCTTCGTCATATTTCCTCGTCTGAGCTTTCGGGAGACTTTCATATGTCTCATTATCTCCGTCTCTCTCCGCCTAACCCTAACCCTAACCCTAACCCTTTTCATCACTGTTAAGTATGTTTTCATGCTGTCTCTTGGTGGTTTGTTCACTGCTCTTCCTGTCTCTTGCTCTGTGGTGTGTGCGCACAGGATGTGCAATTACACTTTATTCTAGTACGGCAAAAAAAACAAAAAACATGTTCTCCGGGGTCACACGCGCCCCCCCGGCATCGCACCGCCCCACTATTTGAGAAGCGCTGGTTTAGGTCAACGATTTTCAAATGAAAGCCTCTAACTACAACCTTTGTGCCAATTCTAATTAACTCATTGGGCCACGTCACTAAAATAGTCCAGAACTCGTTGGATGATGCAGTTGTGGAAATATCCAGTTTGTCCCTCTGCAGCCACCGTAGTTTGGTCATCACTCCAGCAGGATCAGGACAGTTTCTGGTTCTTGCCTGTTAAATAAAGCCAAATCTTTCACCTTTAAGTGAGTGGCCACTTCTCTTATGCATCTTTTATGCAGCTCACATTTAAAATATCAAGATATTTGCTGGGTAGCAGCAATGGAATCAGCTGAGATGGTCCGATCGGATCAGAGCAGCTTCAGGGCAGCATCAAAATCAGCTGATCCAATTAGCATCCTGACTTGTATCACATGGTTTCTGCTTATTGATTGCAAAGCGATCCTCACAAACTGGTGCCGTTAGCAGGAGACGAGCAGCAGCACGTCTGCTGAAACATCATCCAAATTGAGTTTGGGAGCGCCTGATTGGACGTTATCGCCCACAGTCATCACGCGTGATCCATGTTACTGCCGTCAGTTTCTTTTTTAATTCATTACTCTTCCTCCTGCCCAGGTGCCACAGATTCTGCCTCATCTTCCTCCTCCTCTTCCTCCTCTTTTGTCAACGGGGCAACTAGTAAGAATCTGCCAGCGGTGCAGACGGTGGCACCAATGCCGGAGGACACAATGGAGAACATGAGGTCAGCGCTCGCCACACCTCAGCGCTCATCGCCACCTCACACACGCGCCCTTTTTCTTGTCCTCCTTCTGGCTTTTGTTTTCTGTTGTGTGTTTTTCTGAGTTTTTCTGGGTTTCCCACTTCCATGACTGACATTTCATCCCAAACACACCTCCCACCCTCTTCATTGACAAATTATGATTAAATCTGTTTTACCTGCTGAATAGACCGTAAGACGCAGCTTCATGCTGTGTCAATAATACGTGGCATCAGTTGTTGTTGCTTTAAACACTCATTTAAAAAATCCACTAATAATCTGACAAACAAGCAACCTGCCAAAATCAAACGGAAGGTTCCCGTGTTCATTTTTAATGTTTGTAAAGCAGCAAATGTAACTACATCCTGAACATCATGGGCCGTGAAGAGACTCGAATGGTGCTGATGGTGCTGACATCAGCTAATGAAACCAGGCTCGTTTGGCTCTAACGAAGATCTGCAGTAATTTCCATTCATACTCTGAACTCTATATGTCATACTCACAAGCCCATACATTCTGCAGCCAAAATACTTAAATTACTGTTGATACAATTATTGGAAACAAATATTTATGTGTCCTTTTACATCTTTGTTAAAATAATATTCAGCCCACTTTTATCATCGTAGTAATTTTGTGCTATTTCAGTCGCTTTAATCTCTCTTACACACGTCAGACAGTTTAATACGAGTGGAAGTCTGTGTGTGCGCCTGAACGTGTTCCTTAACCTGTGTACGTGTGTGTGTGTGTGTGTGTGCGTGTGGTTTGTGTTGCAGTGCCTATTGTGAGGTGGCGCAGTGTGCGCTGCGCAGCGGTCAGACGCCCCCTGAGTTCAAGTCTTTTAGCTCTCTCACAGGCTTCCAGGCAGCTCCCCGAGATGCAGGACAGTGTTTTAGGCAAGGAGATACTCGTCCTGTCCCCCCCGACCCACCTCCACTGCACACCCTCCTGCTACACCCAGCTATTACCAAGCTATTACCAAGCTAAGCCACCTTCTCCCACTAACTCAACAGTCATGATCAGGCTGCTGGTTTTTGGACTCAGAACTGAGCAGGTTTAAAAAAATGAGTGGCACTCGTCCAGAACGTGCGCATGCTCAACTGCACTATCTGTTAGCATACTGCACCCATTAGCCTGATTATTTAATACATATATATACACACACATATATATGTATGTATAGAGGCATAGTACATTAGAACTGAAGTTTTAGCTTTTTGCTTCTCCAACTTTTTCCATTTAAGTGGCCTCAGACCCATTAAGCTTTTATTAACAATACTAACCGCCATAAACCATAAATACAGTCGATACAGATTTTGCCCATTAATGACATTTCCCTTTTTCTTTAACCCCTCACAGCTTAATTTGTGCTGAACCTTCCTTTCTGTCAGCTATATATCTGTTCTGTTCCTGCATAATTTCCTTGCTTCCTTTTTCACGCACATTTTCTCATACATCTATGGTGTAGATTTCATCTTCTCTCCCAGTCTTTCACTATTTCTGCCACTATTTTTATCCCCCTACAGCATCACCACCAAGCTGGAGCGCGCTCTGGAGAAGGTGGCGCCATTGCTGAGGGAGATTTTTGTAGACTTTGCCCCGTTTCTGTCCAGGACGCTGCTGGGTAGTCATGGGCAGGAGCTGCTCATTGAAGGTACAGGTGCTGTACACGGCTCCTTTTTCTCTAACTGGCGTCTCTCTGTGGAGTCCCTCCATTCACTGTCCCTACGCCGGCGTCTTGGAGTGCCTGAGCGAAAGCCTGAGCGAATGTGCTGCGGTGTGTTTGGATGTGTGTGCGTCTTTTTTAGCTGACTGTTTCACTCATTCACCGAGCAGGTATGAAGTCAGGATTCCACAGGATTCCGAGCTAGATCGGTACTGAATCTGATCTTTTGTATTGTAGACAACATGAAAAGGAGCAACGCATTTCTCCCTCTGCCCACCTGCTTCCTGATGTCCTGTTTTTGTCCTCCACTGTCTTAGTGTTGATCTCTCTTCCTCTCTGGTGCCCTCCCTCCTCTTCTCTCCCTTTTTCTCTCTGCTGTTTGTTCTTGTCTTCTCTGTGGCATGCTTTTTATAAACCCGACTCTAATGGCGGCATAGCAGGGAGCGCTGACAGTACAGCAGCCTTTATTTGATGGTATTTCGGTACTTTGCAGCCATGTGTGAGTGTGTGCAAGGAAGCCAGAGAGCCTGACTGTGTTGTATGTGTCTGTTTTGCAGGTCTGGTGTGCATGAAGTCTAGCACCTCAGTGGTGGAACTCGTAATGCTGCTGTGTTCTCAGGTCTGTAATCTGTCCCTCTGTTTGTGTCCTCAGTCAGTGGTGGCAGTGCTAGTTGTTAAAAGCTGTCCCCGGTCTCACACCCAAACACATAACATTTGCAGTTACTCGGGGAGCCGTCAAGACTCGGATCTGCTTCCTGAGATTGCGACCAAGTCTGTCTTCACTACACTAAAACAGCAGAAATAGTTGTGACAAAAATGACAGATAAACAGATTAAGATCGTGCTAAAAGTCATTTGCTTACAGCTAAATTTAATCCTCCAGTCTGTTTTCCTCAATAAAGCCCTAAAGGACGATGAGCAAAAAGTGGAACTTACCTCTACAAAGACTTCCTTTAAGCGGTTAACGGGCCCTGTCATCTTCAGCCATTCCATCCAGAACTTCTGCTTGTTCTGACTCCCTCTTCTACCGCCCTGCTAGCTGCCCTTTGTGCTCACCACTCCCTCCATCTCACTTCTGGCCGGCTGCTCGTCAGCATGTATAGAATTACCCTCCCGGCTCCAACGCGATCTGCCATTAGAGGCCCGGAAGTGCAAACCCTCGCCCAGATATTGATCCCCTGGAAGTGTGTGTGTGTGTGTGTGTGTGTGTGTGTGTGTGTGTGTTGAGGGGGGTGGTTGTAACGGGAGATGCTCCCTCGTGCCCTCCAGAGCTAATGGAGCTCTGAGGTTTCAGGCTCTCAGCAGCACTCCTGTCCTGCTCACAAGTCTCCACTCTTATATGCACAAACAAATAAAACCCTGATTCTGAGAGATCCATTCTCATTAGAGGCTGTACAGACTGGTTTAACCAGTGCACCTTCACACTTTTAAAGCGTATGTTTGGTTGGTTCAACGGCTCAGCATATAATACCTCTTTATTTCTCATTCCATAGTGAACCTTTTTACCTTGGTGCTACTCAAAAACAGGACATTTCACAACCTGCCTTCTGATAGGAGAGTTTTTCCACAGCAGGCTCCATCTTGAGAAAATTACCGGTATTTATAATCCATGCCAAACAATCTGCGTGTGTTTTATGCTTATAGGAGTGGCAAAACTCCATTCAGAAGAACGCCGGACTCGCTTTCATTGAGCTCATCAATGAGGGAAGGTAATCCATCGCACGCGCTGATTTTCACTACAATCCTCTGCAATTTGAACGTTAACGTTGCTGAATAATTAATGGCTATGATGGAGCACTAATGGGAGCCTTGGTGAGATAAGTACGTGGCGCTATGTGTGCTTTTGAAAAGAAGTCGGATCATTAAAGAGCAATTCCGTTTCTGTTCATTTCAGCTGTTTCAGCAACGGTTTATTTAGAACGATGTCAGACGGGGCTTCTGTTGCCACCTTTGTACTCGTGACATGCGTCACAGGATTGGTCGTAATTTATCCACTGTTATCCCGTTGCCCCCCCCTGCCAGACTTCTGTGCCACGCCATGAAAGATCACATTGTGCGAGTTGCCAATGAGGCAGAATTCATCTTGAACAGACAGAGAGCAGAAGATGTCCACAAACACGCTGAATTTGAGGTAATTCTCCAGAAATTAGTCGATTAGGTTCCAGTCCGCCTGGTTTTTACTCCGGGCCACCCTCCTCCAGTCCAACTGTGCCCAGTACGCTGCAGACCGCAGAGAGGAGGAGAAAATGTGCGACCACCTCATCAGCGCCGCCAAGCACCGAGATCACGTGACTGCCAACCAGCTGAAACAAAAGATCCTCAATATCCTGACCAACAAGCATGGAGCCTGGGGGACAATGTCACAGAGGTGAGTGGAGGTTGTGTCAGTTATACACGACTCTGGGTGGTAGGGGGCGCTGTTTGTCAGTATGTTGGTCAAGATGTGGCATCGCCACTGATTCGTACTTATTTCCAAAGGTTTAAACGTCATGGATTATCTGTTTATACCATTAAAAGTCCAACAGTCAGAGCAAAAGAAATTAAACCAAACATTTATGTATCAAAGATCTTTTGTATCTCAACTCCAGCACAACAGAATCCCTCATTTAACATGCTAACGAGCATCTTAAATCAGTCATTTCCCTTTAAAACAGCTGTTAGCTAATGTGAGACCTGTGCTTTAATCTGACTGCAGTGATTTAAATTGAGGATGAGATT
The DNA here is from genome assembly GCA_027382335.1 of Takifugu ocellatus. Taxonomy (NCBI): domain Eukaryota; kingdom Metazoa; phylum Chordata; class Actinopteri; order Tetraodontiformes; family Tetraodontidae; genus Takifugu; species Takifugu ocellatus. The sequence continues at coordinate 76,968 of JAPVLW010000001.1, read as the reverse complement.
TAACATTAAAACATTTCATGTAATCTGAGGATGTGTCATTTAATTTAAAGACATGAGATTTGATATGAAGATTTAATTTTACAACATGTGTTTACAGCATGTTTAATGTGATAGCGGGATTTAGTTCTGCCACAGCTGATTAATTGTCTGCTGCATGACGTTATTTAGTCCCCTGCAGTAACGACAGTTATGCTGAATCTGCAGTGATGAAGATGATATTTGTGATATTGAAAAATCAATGAGCCGTCAAACCTCTGTCTCCTTCAAGGGCAAAAAGTCGAAGGTTTTTCCTCTACAAGCGTTTAGTCACACATGAAAATGACCTTTTCCATCTGTTTTTTGGCTCTGACAATCCCAAAATGATCCTTTTATAACACCAGCCAGTTACACGACTTCTGGCGTCTGGACTACTGGGAGGACGACTTGAGGAGAAGACGGAGGTTTGTACGAAACCCTTTTGGATCCACTCACGCCGACGTCTCGCTCAAGCCTCTGGAGGACTACGGTCAGTGATGCGCACCAACACCAATATCCAGTCAGGGTCGTTCTCTGATTAATGTGGCAACGCTCGTCCAGGTACAGAGGAGGAAGAGGAGGGGCTAAAGTCAAAGAAGAGTTTCCGTAGCCAATCAGTGGTCACCCAGAACCCGGAGGCGGAGCTAATGTTGGAGGGGGATGATGACGCTGTCAGCTTGTTGCAGGAGAAGGAGATTGATAATCTTGCTGGTAAGATGCACACACACACACGTGTGCACACACAGTCACACACGTGCGCACACGCATTCACACATGCACAGACTCAGCGGAGAATAAAACGTCTTCGACTCTTGTTTTTAGTGCCATTCCGTCCAAGACTTTTTACCTCCAAAGGCAAGTGTGGCATTTGTGGGACATGTGACGTTTTGCAGATGAACTAACTAAATCTGACTCCAGATCTCCTAAGATCTGCGGATGATTTACTAAGTGATGAGTTTAATCAGACATATTTCACTCCTGCGTCTTCTGACCTTCACATAAAAGAGTGAACTGATTCAGCACTAATATAGTTCACCAGATCACCTCGATCGCTCCTGTGTGATGATTGTTCAATGTTAAGATGTCTCCAGCCCTGAACCCTTAAAGCCAGTGATACCTGATCCTAATTATGTGCCCTCCTCCCCGAGGCCCCGTGGTTCTGAGTACTCCTGCTCAGCTGGTGGCTCCGGTGGTGGTGGCTCGGGGGACTCTTTCCATCACTACTACTGAGATCTACTTTGAAGTGGACGAGGAGGATTCTGTGTTCAAGAATACTGATGCTAAAGTAAGAACATGGTATTGTTAGTGCTCACAAGCTCGGTTATGCGTATTTCCATCACTTCTTGCTTGTTGATCTGATTGGCATTCACTTGTTGATTGATTCAAACAGGTGCTGGCTTATACTGAGGGCCTCCACGGCAAATGGATGTTCAGTGAAATCCGAGCTGTGTTCTCCAGGCGCTACTTGCTCCAAAATACAGGCCTGGAGGTCTTTATGGCCAACAGAAGTAAGTTTGCTGAGCTGTGAAAGCGCTTAAAACTGGTGGATGTTTAGGGTAACCTTAAACAGAGGGTTAGGGTTAGGGTTAGGGTTAGGTGACACGACTGTCTGCATTTTGTCTGCAGCTCATTCGTTTGCATCGTTTGGGTCTAAACTCAGCACTCAAGAGCATCTCTCCTCTCTCCGTTTCCTTCAGCATCAGTGATGTTTAACTTCCCTGACCAGGCCACCGTCAAACGAGTGGTCTACAGCCTCCCACGGGTGGGTGTCGGAACGAGCTACGGGCTGCCGCAGGCCAGGTGAGCTCAGTCTGCTGCTCCTCACTGGTTTTCAGAAAAACAGCGTTTAAAACGTGAGTGTGTGTGTGTGTGTGCGTGCGTTGTGTGTGTGTGTGTGCGTGCGTGCTTGCGTTGTGTGTGTGCGCGCGTGTGTGCGTGCTTGCGTTGTGTGTGTGCGTGCGTTGTGTGCATGCTTGCGTTGTGTGCGCGCGCGTGTGTGCGTGCGTGCGTTGTGTGCGTGCGTGCGTGTGTTGTGCGTGCGTACTTGCGTTGTGTGTGTGTGTGTGTGCGTGCGTGCGTGCGTTGTGTGTGCGTGTGCGTGCATGCGTTGTGTGTGTGCGTGCGTGTGTTGTGCGTGCGTACTTGCGTTGTGTGTGCGTGCGCGTGCGTGCGTGCGTGCGTTGTGTGTGTGCGTGCGTGTGTTGTGTGTGCGTGCGTGTGTGCGCGCCAGGCGGATTTCTCTGGCCACCCCTCGTCAGCTCTTCAAGTCCTCCAACATGACTCAGCGCTGGCAGAGGAGAGAGATCTCCAACTTTGAGTACCTCATGTTCCTCAACACTATCGCAGGTGCAGTCGCGCTCGTTCTGAAATTAGCACCTTTACTCAGCAGAATATTGTAGCTGACATCATACAGAAGCTGTACAATAGCAGGACAGATCCACCCACAGGCTAATCTGCTGCTACCTCACCCGTCCACAGGGAGGACCTACAATGATCTCAGCCAGTACCCCATCTTTCCCTGGGTTCTGACCAACTATGACTCGGAGGAGCTCGATCTCACTCTACCTGGAAATTTCAGAGACCTTTCCAAGGTGAGACGCACAGTTAAATATGATTCTGTGTGAAGTGACACCATCCCAGAAAGAGTCTGTATCTGACGCTTCCTTTTAGCCGATCGGGGCGCTGAACCCCAAGCGTGCAGCGTTTTACGCGGAGCGTTACGAGACGTGGGAGGACGACAGCGCCCCTTCTCACCACTACACCACCCTTTACTCCACTGCTCATTCCACGCTGATGTGGATGCTCAGAATAGTAAGATGCTGTTTTGCAAGTCTCCAGACTTTAAGCTTTCTGCTGCACTTTTCCCTAAAAACTATTTCTCGTCCCTGCAGGAGCCCTTCTCCACATTTTTTCTCAACGCCAATGACAACAAGTTTGACAATCCAGAAAGAGCCTTCTCGGGCATCGGCCGCTCATGGAGGAACTGCCAGCGAGACACGGCCGATGTCAAGGTGAGTCCGAGCACCCTGGCCAGTGTTTTCAGGTCCCGGCTGAATGATATAATCACACATCACTTGTTTCCTGCCACCAGGAGCTGATCCCTGAGTTCTACTACTTGCCCGAGATGTTCGTGAACAGCAACGAGTACGAGCTTGGTGTGCGCGACGACGGCGTCTCTGTGTGTGATGTGGAGCTTCCTGTCTGGGCCAAGAAACCCGAAGACTTTGTCCGCATTAATCGGATGGTGAAGGATGCAGGACGCCGTTGCTCAGACACACACGAACGCGTGGAACGTCTCTCTGACTGCTCTTCTTCACTCAGGCACTGGAGAGCGAGTTTGTGTCCTGCCAGCTTCACCAGTGGATCGATCTGATATTCGGCTACAAGCAGAGGGGGCCGGAGGCCGTTAGGGCGCTCAACGTCTTCACCTTTCTGTCCTACGAGGGGGCGGTCAACCTGGACAACGTTGAGGCGGCGCAGCGTGAGGTGTGTGTGTGCGCTGCTCTGTCCCGCCACCGTCAGCCGAGCGTCTCTTTTATTCTCCCTCTCTCTGACTGCAGCTGATTGAAAGCCAGATTCAGGCGTGTGGTCAAGTCCCCTCTCAGCTGCTGATCGAGCCACACCCCCCTCGCTCCTCCGCCATGCACCTGGTGAGTGTTCTCACAGGCTGCTTGCACGCATCTGGGAACAAGCGTGAAAACTGTGATTCCAGTTTGGGGTTTTGTTTTACATTCTTGATATTGATATTTACTCCCATTTTTACATGGATGGAGGTGATTAAGGCTTAAAATTACAGCATTATTTTAAAATTTGTTTCCTGATTGTGTGCAGATTAAGCTTTTTATGACAGATTTAAGCATTTGCCACGTTTTATATTCACTTTAGCTATTTGCCTCTCTTTCCTAATTAACAGTCTTAATTTTCCATTTTTACCATTTGTTTGCGTGAGTAATTTCATTAACATTTTTAGGTTAGGGGCATTTGATGGTGTTCTTTCTGATACTGCAAAAAAGGCTCAATTAAGCTAAAAACTAGGAGATAAATCACAAAATAATCAGCGTTTTGAAGGAGAATGAATTCTGGGATATTCATATCAAATCAGAACACATCCGTCCTCTGCGTTCCAAGGCTGCTATTGACCCTAACCCTAACCCTAACGGCTCAGCCTCCCCCCGTCTACGCTCAGCAGCAGAGACCTCAGTGTGTCCACCTCAGAGTCCTCCATTCCAGCTCAAACCCGTTCAGCTCCTCTCCTCGACCCAGTGCTGCCCTCAGTGTGTGTACCTGCTCTCCCACTAATGCACCTTCTCCCTTCCCTGTCCCCCCCCGTCTCCATACCCCCCTTCTTCCTCCCCTCTCCGTCCCTCTACATTTCTCTGTCTGTCTCACCAGTGTTTCCTTCCCCAGAGCCCACTGATGTTTAAGGATCAGATGCAGCAGGACGTCATCATGGTGCTCAAGTTCCCCTCCAACTCGCCCGTCACTCACGTGGCCGCCAACACGCTGCCCCACCTCAGCATACCGGCCGCCGTCACCGTCACATGCAGCCGCTTATTTGCTGTCAACCGCTGGCACAACACAGTCGGTGAGCGTGTTGTGATGGATGTCCACTGATATTAGGAGGACAAAATGGATGGAGGGGTGGAGGATGGATGGATGCATGGATGGATGGATGGAGGGACGATGGGTGGATGGATGGATGGATGGATGGAGGGACGATGGGTGGATGGAGGGAGGATGGGTGGATGCATGGATGGAGGGAGGATGGGTGGATGGATGGATGGGTGGATGGATGGATGGATGGAGGGAGGATGGGTGGATGCATGGATGGATGGATGGAGGGAGGGAGGATGGGTGGATGCATGGATGGATGGATGGAGGGACGATGGGTGGATGGATGGATGGAGGGAGGATGGGTGGATGGATGGATGGATGGATGGAGGGATGATGGGTGGATGGATGGATGGATGGAGGGATGATGGGTGGATGGAGGGAGGATGGATGGATGGATGGATGGAGGGATGATGGGTGGATGGAGGGATGATGGGTGGATGAATGGAGGGACGATGGGTGGATGGATGGATGGGTGGATGGATGGATGGATGGAGGGACGATGGGTGGATGGAGGGAGGATGGGTGGATGGATGGAGGGACGATGGGTGGATGGAGGGAGGATGGCGTGTTTGTGTTATCAATCCTTTGATCTTGCCAGGCCTCCGAGGAGCTCCCGGCTACTCTCTGGAGCAGGCTCATCATCTGCCCATTGAGATGGACCCTCTCATAGGTGAGCGCACACCTCTGCACCAGTCGGGCACCAGTCGGTAAAACCACCATGTCTGGGTCAAGGGTCAAATTCATTAAATGGGTCCTCTACCTGCCTACTAGCATGTCTGTGCTCACTTGTAGCCAACAACTCTGGCGTGAACAAGCGTCAGATCACTGACCTGGTGGATCAGAGCATCCAAATCAACACACACTGTTTCGTGGTTACCGCTGACAACCGCTACATCCTGGCGTGCGGCTTCTGGGACAAGAGTTTCCGTGTTTATTCCACGGAAACTGGTGGGTTTGCATTAGCGTCACAACTGGAAGGGAAGTGTTTCATTGCATGTTAAGTTTTGGTGTAATGTCCATCTTCTCCACAGGAAAGCTCACCCAGATCGTGTTTGGCCACTGGGATGTGGTGACCTGCCTGGCCAGGTCAGAGTCCTATATCGGAGGAGACTGCTACATCGTCTCTGGCTCTAGGGATGCAACTCTTCTTCTGTGGTACTGGAGTGGAAGACACCACATCATTGGAGACAACCCCAACAACAGTGAGTGGTTGATGTGTGAAGAGCTGCTCCTCCTGTGTGGGTTGTTGTAACCTTGGTTGTGGCCTGCAGGTGACTATCCTGCTCCCAGAGCGGTCCTGACTGGACATGACCACGAGGTGGTGTGTGTGTCTGTGTGTGCCGAGTTGGGGTTGGTGATCAGTGGCGCCAAAGGTGAGATGAGGACCATTCTGCATGCAAGTGTATCAAAGTGCGCTCGACGGCATCACCCTCTCGTTGTCTGCAGAGGGCCCGTGCCTGGTTCACACCATCACTGGGGATTTGCTCCGGGCCCTGGAGGGGCCGGAGCTTTGTCTGCGTCCCCGGCTCATCTCCGTGTCCAGCGAGGGCCACTGCATCATTTACTACGAGAGAGGACGCTTTTGCAACTTCAGCATCAACGGAAAACTTCTGGCACAGATGGAGGTCAACGACTCCACAAGGGTGAGGCTGGAGAGCTGCTCCTTCCGACTATCTCTGCCGCTTCACCTTCCCGCACGCTCGGGTGCTGACTGAAGCTCCATCGCCATGATTTTCTGTCTCCAGGCCGTCCTTTTGAGTAGTGATGGACAGAACCTGGTCACAGGAGGTGACAACGGGGTTGTGGAAGTGTGGCAGGCCTGCGACTTCAAACAGCTTTACATCTATCCAGGCTGTGACGCAGGCATCCGGGCCATGGACCTCTCACATGACCAGAGGTAACGTGCCAGACTCGGGCTTTATTTAACAATGTTTGGACACCTGTGCAAAACTTTTACTCCTGCATATTTTTTTTTATCAAGTTATAGTTTTACACAATATAATATTGGAAATGTTTTTACTTGATTATAGGGCGTTTTCAGCGCCCCCTGGTGGCCACCAGGAGGAATGCACCCGACATGTTAACAATTGACTAGATTTGTGTGTGCATTTATAGAATCTTCTGTGTGTGTCCAGCATTTCTTTCTTGACCTATTGTTCTTCCATTTTGCTCTTCCGTCCTGCCCTCAGGACTCTGATCACTGGCATGGCGTCCGGCAGCATCGTGGCGTTCAACATAGACTTCAACCGTTGGCACTACGAGCACCAGAACAGGTATTGAGGTGGACAGCGAGAGACGGGAGGAGCAGGACAGGGAGAGGAGAGCAAGTGCGATGCAGGGGAAGATACCGCCAGCGAGAGGAGCTAAGAAAAGAATCGGAACTTCGACTATATTCCCCGTTAAGTTTACGTATGGCGGTGCTGGTGGACTATACCCCCCCCCCGGGCATGCGTGTATGTACACACACGCGGGTTACACATATACTCTGATAGAGAAGATTCACACCAATACCTGCTAATAAAATGTAAAGAGCGCATCCTTCAGACTCCCAGGACTGGCTTAAAGCTTCACAAACAAAGACTTTACTTTTCCCCTCATAGTTTTCTTCTCAATCACAGTCTGTGATTCTTCTTTAAGGCGAGTTTAGTGTGGGAATCGTTTTAGGTGGATTGTACAGGAAAGACTGAGTGGAAGTGGTCAGGAGTGAGCCAGCCCCCCCCCCCGCTGTTCAAACACCGGTGCTATTGGCTTGATCTTAAATTCACCTTGAACGAAAAGAAAACCCTGCTCTTCTCATTTCCTTTAATGTTCCCAGGTTTCCTTTGATTTTATATGGTATACATATTGGTTTCTCCTCGCTGCCGCAGCATTAATGCTGTAAATAAAACTCTGCCTCCATCAGATGCGTTCTTTCACGACACAGACTGCGCTTTCACCTTTTATTTATTAATGAGTTGCTGTATGTAAAATATTGTGTAATAATTATTCTAACGTGGACGTGACTGATGGTGATAAGAAGGCTGTCGAGGATGGTGATCATTTTGCCGGAGATGATGGTGACAGAGATCTAGCCAGTGCCGCCACCCGTGAAAACCCTACAAGACTGACAGGATTTCCTTTGTATATTTGGTGATTGTTCTGTCAAATATGTACATATAGTCTTGATTCAGGTGGGTGGGAGACGCCATCAGCTGACTGAAGACTAACGCGCAAGGAAACTTTCACCTACTCACATTTCTTGATTATTTAAAAGGAAAAAAAAAAGAATCAACTCGGTGTAAAAGTTTGTTTTGTATTTGCACTTTGCACCAATCACATATCATTATTTATTAGCTTGGTTCTTTCTGGTCAGCTGCCATTTTCTTTAGGTCCATTTTTCCCAACGGGATTATTTGTGCATTGATGTTTGTATTTAAAAAAAAAAGAAAAAGAAAAGAAAAACGGACTAAAAAAAACCAACAACAATGTTGAGCTCATGTGTGATTCTTAGGTTTTACAACCTCCCAGTTGTAAGCAATATCATGATTCTGTAGCTGTTAGAGGTGCAGGAGGAAGCGTGAGCTGCTCTGTGCGTGTGTGTGTGTGCGTGTGTGTGAAGCCATCTGATCAAAGCGCACATGCACATTATCCACAGGTTCAATTTACGTATCCAAAAAAGTTACATATTTTTGGATCTATGAAACCCTAAAAACTATTGTATTCATGTTTTATTGCAAAGATGTAAATGATGACGTGTGAGTTGAAAACAAAATCATGATAAGAAAATAAATTATGCAAAGAATTTGATGACTATGACTTGACTCTTTTGTCGCCAGGGGCTCGTTCCTTTCCAGGCATTTCCAAAGGGTGGATATCACCTGGATGCACCTTTGTCTCACCCCCACACAGACGAGCCGAGGCCGAACGACCTTTAATCTGATCTTGCTGAATAATTCAGACGGGAAAAGGACACAGAACCAGTTTCATACCGTCCGTTTTTTGGATTTTTTTTGGGTGGGAAAATCTTGCTTGTTTTTGTTTTCACTTCCTTTACGCTTCCGCTTCTTTTCAATCATTTTAATTGTCAAAGTTGGCTCTAAAGCCCAACATTGATCCTGGAACAGGCTTCACACGGCGGCTGCCCTTCGGTTGCTATGGAAACGGTGATCAGAGGACACGCGGGCAGTCGGATGAGAGTTGGTAATCCTTTAAGCTGTTCGAGTAGCGGCATTTGATCTCGTTTGCTGTGTCGCTTTTGACTTTGTCGGACATTTTATAATCACGCCAGCGGTCTGTCAAAGAATTCTGCAGCTTTTCTGAGCAATTCAAGCACGTTGATACACTTCTGGACAAACCTCAAGATATTTTAATAAATGTCTGTTCCGGTCACGCTGTGCACTGGGAGGTTTGTGGTGTTGGAACTGTTGAAATAAGCCCTTCGGATGGGATTATTCCTGCTCCGACTCACCACACTGGCAGCTTTAACCCTCCTTTGCTAACTGAATCAGGCTCACTGGACCACAAGGATTTGGACAAACAAGCATGGAGCCACGACGCGGTCCGTGTATGACAGTGCAGTTTGCCCGTGCGTGCGGGAGCGCCCTCAGGTGGACAGGGAGGAGATGGCAGAGCGCTGAGAGGAGATGCTGCAGATCTCCATGTTGGTGAAGGAGCCGCCTGCCTCGCTGCTGCAGTCAGGGATGGCGGAGGAGGAGATGATGTTCTTTAGCCTGTGCAGGGAGATGATGAGCAGCGTCAGCAGGAACACCAGCAGCCCGAGGAAAAGCCACACGTACACGTAAACGTCGGCCAGGCGCCCCGGCAGCGAGGCGGCGGCCAACGTGGAGGAAGAGGTCGGGG
>JAPVLW010000001.1:60000-62500 GCA_027382335.1 Takifugu ocellatus | reverse complement strand
TTCAGATCATAAACTATGGACACGCTCCACACACATGAGTTTAAATGTCATGGCATTTGGCCTGCAAGTGTGTGTGGGGGGGTGGGGGGTTGAATCCATTCTATTCCTTCATAAATATCATTTCAGTGTCACTAGATCCCAAATGCAAATGTTCTTCCCGCAGATCCGGACCCATTTAGATCAAAAACCTGTGAACTATCTCATCTTCTGAGCCGGCTCAGTGGGACCAGAAACCCAGTTGCATAAATCCCAACTGTCCCCTGGAAGGCCTGAATCCCACAGATAACCCCTGGAGCAGGAGACACATCTTCATCACTGCTTCAACAAACACAAATCAACTCTGCTTGGATCATCTTGGATGATGAGCCAAACATGATCTCAGCAGGGGTCTTTTCCAGGTGCAGCATGGCAGAACCTCCAGACGTCCTCTGATGGGGAAAGGCTGCCAGGACAGAGATGGAGGGTTTCAGGTGTCTGGTGATTATGAGCGTTCATCCTGATGCTTCTCAGAGATCCTGACATTGACTGCAGGAACCCAGAGATCCAACATGGGTTCACATCTTCCTGCTCTTCTTGCAGCTGCTGCATGAAGATGCCGTCGTCCGGTGGATCTCCTGATCTGTTGGCACCATTGTCTCCTGTCCTCTCCTGCTCTTTCATAGCTTCCTCTGCATTAACTGAGCAAAGTTGCTGTTCACTGGAACATTAAAGGTTCAAACTGGCTGTTTCCTTCACTTTCAAAGCTTCAGCAGCATCAGTGAAATTCTTACCAACCTTGAGGTGCGTCGGGCGGCTGCTCCTCACGCTGCTCCTCACGCTGCTTCACACTGCTCCTCACGCTGCTCCTCACGCTGCTCCTCACGCTGCTCCTCACGCTGCTTCACACTGCTCCTCACACTGCTCCTCACACTGCTCCTCACGCTGCTCCTCACGCTGCTTCACACTGCTCCTCACGCTGCTCCTCACGCTGCTCCTCACGCTGCTTCACGCTGCTTCACACTGCTCCTCACGCTGCTCCTCACGCTGCTCCTCACGCTGCTCCTCACGCTGCTCCTCACGCTGCTCCTCACACTGCTCCTCACGCTGGGCAGAAATCCATCATGTCGCGTTTGGTCTCCCAGCTGCACAGACCAGATCTGCTCACTTCAGGGCTTCCTAGTGCTCTCCCTCTCTCTCTTCTCTCTCTCTCCTCCCTCTCTCTCTTCTCTCTCTCTCTCTCTCTCCTCCCTCCCTCTCTCTCTCCTCCCTCTCCCCCCCTCTCCTCTCTCTCTGTCCTCCCTCCCTCCCTCTCTCTATCCTCCCTCCCTCTCTCTCCTCCCTTTCTCTCCTCCCTCTCTCCTCTCTCTCTCCTCCCTCTCTCTCCTCCCCTCTCCTCTCTCTCTCCTCCCTCCCTTCCTCTCTCTCCTCCCCCTCTCTCCTCTCTCTCCTCCCTCTCTCTCCTCTCTCTCCTCCCTCTCTCCTCCCTCCCTCCCTCTCTCTCTGCCCTCTCTCCTCTCTCTCTCTCCTCCCTCTCTCCTCCCTCCCTCCCTCCCTCTCTCTCCTCCCTTTCTCTCCCCCTCTCTCCTCTCTCTCTCTCCTCCCTCTCTCCTCTCTCTCTCCTCCCTCTCTCCTCCCTCCCTCTCTCTCCTCCCTTTCTCTCCCCCTCTCTCCTCTCTCTCTCTCCTCCCTCTCTCCTCTCTCTCTCCTCCCCCTCTCCCCCCCCCTCTCTCTCACATGCTCAGGCTGTGTCCAATGATTTGGTGCTGATCATTATTATTTTGCTCACTTGAGAAGTGCTGAAGGGGTTCGGGGGGGCTCTAATCCCCTCCCACTCCTCTGCTAATGCCCCCCCCCCTCCTCATTACTGTCTAATAACCGCAGGTCTGCTCTGTGTCCTTTTCCACATCCTCGCTCAGCGTGATGAATTGAGCAGAAAATCTATATTTATCCTGCAAAGTCGACATTTTTAGCCGTTCTTATCAACAACCTTCAGTGTGGACAGCATCTCAGCTTCAGCTCATATCTGGCAGGATGTCCCCATCAAAACTATGACAGATAAGAGAGGATGCTTCTAGGTAGGGAGACACCTACACACTCCTCCCAGCTTCTCCGAGCAGCTGTCTCCACCTCTCTTCATCTTCTATTTGCACCTCCATGTCTTCCTCTCCATCTGATCCCCTCTTCTGGGAGCTGTGGGGCTGTTTTTCCACTGTGCACCACATGAGATTGTGGATAAAGTGGAGCAGGTGATGCTAAGTTGTCGTTTGAGCTCCGTTTGGGTTGTCATGTTTGTGAAGGACCATCGTTCAACAGCTGAGATGCGCCTACTTTCACCATCCACACAGATTCTATTGTCTGGTCTACATAATTGGATTAGCATGTTAGAATACTGCCGTAACCTGGTTATTAACACTATCTATGAACCTTTTTTGTCAACTCGCGCCCGTTTCTATGCATATTCCGTCCCTTTCCTTTGCATTGTTGGAGTCTCAGAATCTGATATGAGCTCATTAGCACCTTA
>JAPVLW010000001.1:0-52500 GCA_027382335.1 Takifugu ocellatus | reverse complement strand
TTAGGGTTAGTGTTAAGGTTAGGGTTGGAGTTAGGGTTAGGGTTAGCATTAGGGTTAGGGTTGGAGTTGGGTTTAGGGTTGGAGTTGGGGTTAGGGTTAGCATTAGCATTCGGGTTAGCATTAGCATTCGGGTTAGCATTAGCATTCGGGTTAGCATTAGCATTAGGGTAGGAGTTAGGGTTACGGTTAGCATTAGCATCAAGGTTAGCATTAGCATCAGTGTTAGCATTAGCATTAGGGTTAGCATTAGGGTTGGAGTTAGGGTTAAGGTTTGGGTTAGGGTAAATCAATGGACAGTGTGGAGGGACTCGCCTCCTGAAGGAGTCAGTAAAGGCCACCTCAGGAGCCTTTTCTGGGCCCCCCAGTCAGGCTGGAGAACCTTCAAACAGCCCAAAATGAGCAAGATCTTTGCTGCCATCTCACCCTGCTGCACCTCAGTGCTCCACCTGAGCTGAGGGGCAGCTGGGAGAAGGTTCCCTGAGCCTCCCTGCTGAAGTAAACAGGAGGGTTAGGGTTAGGGTTAGGGTTGGAGTTAGGGTTAGGGTTAAGGTTAGGCTTGGAGTTAGGGTTAAGGTTAGGTTTGGAGTTAGGGTTAGGGTTAGCATTAGGGTTAGGGTTAGGGTTAGGGTTGGAGTTAGGGTTAGGGTTGGAGTTAGGGTTAGGGTTAGGGTTAGGGTTGGAGTTAGGGTTAGGGTTGGAGTTAGGGTTAGGGTTGGAGTTAGGGTTAGGGTTAGGGTTGGAGTTAGGGTTAGGGTTGGAGTTAGGGTTAGGGTTAGGGTTGGAGTTAGGGTTGGAGTTAGGGTTAGGGTTGGAGTTAGGGTTGGAGTTAGGGTTGGAGTTAGGGTTAGGGTTAGGGTTAGGGTTGGAGTTAGGGTTGGAGTTAGGGTTAGGGTTGGAGTTAGGGTTAGGGTTAGGGTTGGAGTTAGGGTTAGGGTGGGAGTTAGGGTTAGGGTTGGAGTTAGGGTTGGAGTTAGGGTTAGGGTTGGAGTTAGGGTTGGAGTTAGGGTTAGGGTTGGAGTTAGGGTTGGAGTTAGGGTTAGGGTTGGAGTTAGGGTTAGGGTTAGGGTTGGAGTTAGGGTTAGGGTGGGAGTTAGGGTTAGGGTTGGAGTTAGGGTTGGAGTTAGGGTTAGGGTTGGAGTTAGGGTTGGAGTTAGGGTTAGGGTGGGAGTTAGAGTTGGAGTTAGGGTTAGGGTTAGGGTTGGAGTTAGGGTTAGGGTTGGAGTTAGGGTTAGGGTGGGAGTTAGGGTTAGGGTTAGGGTTAGGGTTAGGGTTGGAGTTAGGGTTAGGGTGGGAGTTAGGGTTAGGGTTGGAGTTAGGGTTGGAGTTAGGGTTAGGGTTGGAGTTAGGGTTGGAGTTAGGGTTAGGGTGGGAGTTAGAGTTGGAGTTAGGGTTAGGGTTAGGGTTGGAGTTAGGGTTAGGGTTGGAGTTAGGGTTAGGGTTAGGGTTGGAGTTAGGGTTAGGGTGGGAGTTAGAGTTGGAGTTAGGGTTAGGGTTAGGGTTGGAGTTAGGGTTGGAGTTAGGGTTAGGGTTGGAGTTAGGGTTGGAGTTAGGGTTGGAGTTAGGGTTAGGGTGGGAGTTAGGGTTAGGGTTGGAGTTAGGGTTGGAGTTAGGGTTAGGGTTGGAGTTAGGGTTGGAGTTAGGGTTAGGGTTAGGGTTAGGGTTGGAGTTAGGGTTGGAGTTAGGGTTAGGGTTAGGGTTGGAGTTAGGGTTAGGGTTAGGGTTGGAGTTAGGGTTAGGGTGGGAGTTAGGGTTAGGGTTGGAGTTAGGGTTGGAGTTAGGGTTAGGGTTGGAGTTAGGGTTGGAGTTAGGGTTAGGGTGGGAGTTAGGGTTGGAGTTAGGGTTAGGGTTGGAGTTAGGGTTAGGGTTGGAGTTAGGGTTAGGGTGGGAGTTAGGGTTAGGGTTGGAGTTAGGGTTGGAGTTAGGGTTAGGGTTGGAGTTAGGGTTGGAGTTAGGGTTAGGGTTAGGGTTGGAGTTAGGGTGGAGTTAGGGTTAAGGTTAGTTTTGGAGTTAGGGTTAGCATTAGCATCAAGTTAGCATTAGCATTCGGGTTAGCATTAGCATTCGGATTAGCATTAGCATTCGGGTTAGCATTAGCATTCGGATTAGCATTAGGGTAGGAGTTAGGGTTAGCATTAGGGTTAGGGTTAGCATTAGCATCAAGTTAGCATTAGCATTCGGGTTAGCATTAGCATTCGGATTAGCATTAGGGTAGGAGTTAGGGTTAGCATTAGCATCAAGGTTAGCATTAGGGTTAGCATTAGCATTAGGGTTAGCATTAGCATTAGGGTTGGAGTTAGGGTTAAGGTTTGGGTTAGGGTAAATCAATGGACAGTGTGGAGGGACTCGCCTCCTGAAGGAGTCAGTAAAGGCCACCTCAGGAGCCTTTTCTGGGCCCCCCAGTCAGGCTGGAGAACCTTCAAACAGCCCAAAATGAGCAAGATCTTTGCTGCCATCTCACCCTGCTGCACCTCAGTGCTCCACCTGAGCTGAGGGGCAGCTGGGAGAAGGTTCCCTGAGCCTCCCTGCTGAAGTAAACAGGAGGGTTAGGGTTAGGGTTAGGGTTGGAGTTAGGGTTAGGGTTAAGGTTAGGCTTGGAGTTAGGGTTAAGGTTAGGTTTGGAGTTAGGGTTAGGGTTAGCATTAGGGTTAGGGTTAGGGTTAGGGTTGGAGTTAGGGTTAGGGTTGGAGTTGGGTTAGGGTTAGGGTTAGGGTTGGAGTTAGGGTTAGGGTTGGAGTTAGGGTTAGGGTTGGAGTTAGGGTTAGGGTTAGGGTTGGAGTTAGGGTTGGAGTTAGGGTTAGGGTTGGAGTTAGGGTTGGAGTTAGGGTTGGAGTTAGGGTTAGGGTGGGAGTTAGGGTTAGGGTTGGAGTTAGGGTTGGAGTTAGGGTTAGGGTTGGAGTTAGGGTTGGAGTTAGGGTTAGGGTTAGGGTTAGGGTTGGAGTTAGGGTTAGGGTTGGAGTTAGGGTTAGGGTTAGGGTTGGAGTTAGGGTTAGGGTGGGAGTTAGGGTTAGGGTTGGAGTTAGGGTTAGGGTTGGAGTTAGGGTTGGAGTTAGGGTTAGGGTTAGGGTTGGAGTTAGGGTTAGGGTTGGAGTTAGGGTTAGGGTTAGGGTTGGAGTTAGGGTTAGCGTGGGAGTTAGGGTTAGGGTTGGAGTTAGGGTTAGGGTTGGAGTTAGGGTTGGAGTTAGGGTTAGGGTTAGGGTTAGGGTTGGAGTTAGGGTTAGGGTTGGAGTTAGGGTTAGGGTTAGGGTTAGGGTTGGAGTTAGGGTTGGAGTTAGGGTTAGGGTTGGAGTTAGGGTTAGGGTTAGGGTTGGAGTTAGGGTTAGGGTGGGAGTTAGGGTTAGGGTTGGAGTTAGGGTTAGGGTTAGGGTTGGAGTTAGGGTTAGGGTTAGGGTTGGAGTTAGGGTTAGGGTTGGAGTTAGGGTTAGGGTTGGAGTTAGGGTGGGAGTTAGGGTTAGGGTTAGGGTTGGAGTTAGGGTTAGGGTGGGAGTTAGGGTTAGGGTTGGAGTTAGGGTTGGAGTTAGGGTTAGGGTTGGAGTTAGGGTTGGAGTTAGGGTTAGGGTGGGAGTTAGAGTTGGAGTTAGGGTTAGGGTTAGGGTTGGAGTTAGGGTTAGGGTTGGAGTTAGGGTTAGGGTTAGGGTTGGAGTTAGGGTTAGGGTGGGAGTTAGAGTTGGAGTTAGGGTTAGGGTTAGGGTTGGAGTTAGGGTTGGAGTTAGGGTTAGGGTTGGAGTTAGGGTTGGAGTTAGGGTTGGAGTTAGGGTTAGGGTGGGAGTTAGGGTTAGGGTTGGAGTTAGGGTTGGAGTTAGGGTTAGGGTTGGAGTTAGGGTTGGAGTTAGGGTTAGGGTTAGGGTTAGGGTTGGAGTTAGGGTTGGAGTTAGGGTTAGGGTTAGGGTTGGAGTTAGGGTTAGGGTTAGGGTTGGAGTTAGGGTTAGGGTGGGAGTTAGGGTTAGGGTTGGAGTTAGGGTTGGAGTTAGGGTTAGGGTTGGAGTTAGGGTTGGAGTTAGGGTTAGGGTGGGAGTTAGGGTTGGAGTTAGGGTTAGGGTTGGAGTTAGGGTTAGGGTTGGAGTTAGGGTTAGGGTGGGAGTTAGGGTTAGGGTTGGAGTTAGGGTTGGAGTCAGGGTTAGGGTTGGAGTTAGGGTTGGAGTTAGGGTTAGGGTTAGGGTTGGAGTTAGGGTGGAGTTAGGGTTAAGGTTAGTTTTGGAGTTAGGGTTAGCATTAGCATCAAGTTAGCATTAGCATTCGGGTTAGCATTAGCATTCGGATTAGCATTAGCATTCGGGTTAGCATTAGCATTCGGATTAGCATTAGGGTAGGAGTTAGGGTTAGCATTAGGGTTAGGGTTAGCATTAGCATCAAGTTAGCATTAGCATTCGGGTTAGCATTAGCATTCGGATTAGCATTAGGGTAGGAGTTAGGGTTAGCATTAGCATCAAGGTTAGCATTAGGGTTAGCATTAGCATTAGGGTTAGCATTAGCATTAGGGTTGGAGTTAGGGTTAAGGTTTGGGTTAGGGTAAATCAATGGACAGTGTGGAGGGACTCGCCTCCTGAAGGAGTCAGTAAAGGCCACCTCAGGAGCCTTTTCTGGGCCCCCCAGTCAGGCTGGAGAACCTTCAAACAGCCCAAAATGAGCAAGATCTTTGCTGCCATCTCACCCTGCTGCACCTCAGTGCTCCACCTGAGCTGAGGGGCAGCTGGGAGAAGGTTCCCTGAGCCTCCCTGCTGAAGTAAACAGGAGGGTTAGGGTTAGGGTTAGGGTTGGAGTTAGGGTTAGGGTTAAGGTTAGGCTTGGAGTTAGGGTTAAGGTTAGGTTTGGAGTTAGGGTTAGGGTTAGCATTAGGGTTAGGGTTAGGGTTAGGGTTGGAGTTAGGGTTAGGGTTGGAGTTGGGTTAGGGTTAGGGTTAGGGTTGGAGTTAGGGTTAGGGTTGGAGTTAGGGTTAGGGTTGGAGTTAGGGTTAGGGTTAGGGTTGGAGTTAGGGTTGGAGTTAGGGTTAGGGTTGGAGTTAGGGTTGGAGTTAGGGTTGGAGTTAGGGTTAGGGTGGGAGTTAGGGTTAGGGTTGGAGTTAGGGTTGGAGTTAGGGTTAGGGTTGGAGTTAGGGTTGGAGTTAGGGTTAGGGTTAGGGTTAGGGTTGGAGTTAGGGTTAGGGTTGGAGTTAGGGTTAGGGTTAGGGTTGGAGTTAGGGTTAGGGTGGGAGTTAGGGTTAGGGTTGGAGTTAGGGTTAGGGTTGGAGTTAGGGTTGGAGTTAGGGTTAGGGTTAGGGTTGGAGTTAGGGTTAGGGTTGGAGTTAGGGTTAGGGTTAGGGTTGGAGTTAGGGTTAGGGTGGGAGTTAGGGTTAGGGTTGGAGTTAGGGTTAGGGTTGGAGTTAGGGTTGGAGTTAGGGTTAGGGTTAGGGTTAGGGTTGGAGTTAGGGTTAGGGTTGGAGTTAGGGTTAGGGTTAGGGTTAGGGTTGGAGTTAGGGTTGGAGTTAGGGTTAGGGTTGGAGTTAGGGTTAGGGTTAGGGTTGGAGTTAGGGTTAGGGTGGGAGTTAGGGTTAGGGTTGGAGTTAGGGTTAGGGTTAGGGTTGGAGTTAGGGTTAGGGTTAGGGTTGGAGTTAGGGTTAGGGTTGGAGTTAGGGTTAGGGTTGGAGTTAGGGTTAGGGTGGGAGTTAGGGTTAGGGTTAGGGTTGGAGTTAGGGTTAGGGTGGGAGTTAGGGTTAGGGTTGGAGTTAGGGTTGGAGTTAGGGTTAGGGTTGGAGTTAGGGTTGGAGTTAGGGTTAGGGTGGGAGTTAGAGTTGGAGTTAGGGTTAGGGTTAGGGTTGGAGTTAGGGTTAGGGTTGGAGTTAGGGTTAGGGTTAGGGTTGGAGTTAGGGTTAGGGTGGGAGTTAGAGTTGGAGTTAGGGTTAGGGTTAGGGTTGGAGTTAGGGTTGGAGTTAGGGTTAGGGTTGGAGTTAGGGTTGGAGTTAGGGTTGGAGTTAGGGTTAGGGTGGGAGTTAGGGTTAGGGTTGGAGTTAGGGTTGGAGTTAGGGTTAGGGTTGGAGTTAGGGTTGGAGTTAGGGTTAGGGTTAGGGTTAGGGTTGGAGTTAGGGTTGGAGTTAGGGTTAGGGTTAGGGTTGGAGTTAGGGTTAGGGTTAGGGTTGGAGTTAGGGTTAGGGTGGGAGTTAGGGTTAGGGTTGGAGTTAGGGTTGGAGTTAGGGTTAGGGTTGGAGTTAGGGTTGGAGTTAGGGTTAGGGTGGGAGTTAGGGTTGGAGTTAGGGTTAGGGTTGGAGTTAGGGTTAGGGTTGGAGTTAGGGTTAGGGTGGGAGTTAGGGTTAGGGTTGGAGTTAGGGTTGGAGTTAGGGTTAGGGTTGGAGTTAGGGTTGGAGTTAGGGTTAGGGTTAGGGTTGGAGTTAGGGTGGAGTTAGGGTTAAGGTTAGTTTTGGAGTTAGGGTTAGCATTAGCATCAAGTTAGCATTAGCATTCGGGTTAGCATTAGCATTCGGATTAGCATTAGCATTCGGGTTAGCATTAGCATTCGGATTAGCATTAGGGTAGGAGTTAGGGTTAGCATTAGGGTTAGGGTTAGCATTAGCATCAAGTTAGCATTAGCATTCGGGTTAGCATTAGCATTCGGATTAGCATTAGGGTAGGAGTTAGGGTTAGCATTAGCATCAAGGTTAGCATTAGGGTTAGCATTAGCATTAGGGTTAGCATTAGCATTAGGGTTGGAGTTAGGGTTAAGGTTTGGGTTAGGGTAAATCAATGGACAGTGTGGAGGGACTCGCCTCCTGAAGGAGTCAGTAAAGGCCACCTCAGTAGCCTTTTCTGGGCCCCCCAGTCAGGCTGGAGAACCTTCAAACAGCCCAAAATGAGCAAGATCTTTGCTGCCATCTCACCCTGCTGCACCTCAGTGCTCCACCTGAGCTGAGGGGCAGCTGGGAGAAGGTTCCCTGAGCCTCCCTGCTGAAGTAAACAGGAGGGTTAGGGTTAGGGTTAGGGTTGGAGTTAGGGTTAGGGTTAAGGTTAGGCTTGGAGTTAGGGTTAAGGTTAGGTTTGGAGTTAGGGTTAGGGTTAGCATTAGGGTTAGGGTTAGGGTTAGGGTTGGAGTTAGGGTTAGGGTTGGAGTTGGGTTAGGGTTAGGGTTAGGGTTGGAGTTAGGGTTAGGGTTGGAGTTAGGGTTAGGGTTGGGGTTGGAGTTAGGGTTAGGGTGGGAGTTAGAGTTGGAGTTAGGGTTAGGGTTAGGGTTGGAGTTAGGGTTGGAGTTAGGGTTAGGGTTGGAGTTAGGGTTGGAGTTAGGGTTGGAGTTAGGGTTAGGGTGGGAGTTAGGGTTAGGGTTGGAGTTAGGGTTGGAGTTAGGGTTAGGGTTGGAGTTAGGGTTGGAGTTAGGGTTAGGGTTAGGGTTGGAGTTAGGGTTGGAGTTAGGGTTAGGGTTAGGGTTGGAGTTAGGGTTAGGGTTAGGGTTGGAGTTAGGGTTAGGGTGGGAGTTAGGGTTAGGGTTGGAGTTAGGGTTGGAGTTAGGGTTAGGGTTGGAGTTAGGGTTGGAGTTAGGGTTAGGGTGGGAGTTAGGGTTGGAGTTAGGGTTAGGGTTGGAGTTAGGGTTAGGGTTGGAGTTAGGGTTAGGGTTGGAGTTAGGGTTAGGGTGGGAGTTAGGGTTAGGGTTGGAGTTAGGGTTGGAGTTAGGGTTAGGGTTGGAGTTAGGGTTGGAGTTAGGGTTAGGGTTAGGGTTGGAGTTAGGGTGGAGTTAGGGTTAAGGTTAGTTTTGGAGTTAGGGTTAGCATTAGCATCAAGTTAGCATTAGCATTCGGGTTAGCATTAGCATTCGGATTAGCATTAGCATTCGGGTTAGCATTAGCATTCGGATTAGCATTAGGGTAGGAGTTAGGGTTAGCATTAGGGTTAGGGTTAGCATTAGCATCAAGTTAGCATTAGCATTCGGGTTAGCATTAGCATTCGGATTAGCATTAGGGTAGGAGTTAGGGTTAGCATTAGCATCAAGGTTAGCATTAGGGTTAGCATTAGCATTAGGGTTAGCATTAGCATTAGGGTTGGAGTTAGGGTTAAGGTTTGGGTTAGGGTAAATCAATGGACAGTGTGGAGGGACTCGCCTCCTGAAGGAGTCAGTAAAGGCCACCTCAGGAGCCTTTTCTGGGCCCCCCAGTCAGGCTGGAGAACCTTCAAACAGCCCAAAATGAGCAAGATCTTTGCTGCCATCTCACCCTGCTGCACCTCAGTGCTCCACCTGAGCTGAGGGGCAGCTGGGAGAAGGTTCCCTGAGCCTCCCTGCTGAAGTAAACAGGAGGGTTAGGGTTAGGGTTAGGGTTGGAGTTAGGGTTAGGGTTAAGGTTAGGCTTGGAGTTAGGGTTAAGGTTAGGTTTGGAGTTAGGGTTAGGGTTAGCATTAGGGTTAGGGTTAGGGTTAGGGTTGGAGTTAGGGTTAGGGTTGGAGTTGGGTTAGGGTTAGGGTTAGGGTTGGAGTTAGGGTTAGGGTTGGAGTTAGGGTTAGGGTTGGAGTTAGGGTTAGGGTTAGGGTTGGAGTTAGGGTTGGAGTTAGGGTTAGGGTTGGAGTTAGGGTTGGAGTTAGGGTTGGAGTTAGGGTTAGGGTGGGAGTTAGGGTTAGGGTTGGAGTTAGGGTTGGAGTTAGGGTTAGGGTTGGAGTTAGGGTTGGAGTTAGGGTTAGGGTTAGGGTTAGGGTTGGAGTTAGGGTTAGGGTTGGAGTTAGGGTTAGGGTTAGGGTTGGAGTTAGGGTTAGGGTGGGAGTTAGGGTTAGGGTTGGAGTTAGGGTTAGGGTTGGAGTTAGGGTTGGAGTTAGGGTTAGGGTTAGGGTTGGAGTTAGGGTTAGGGTTGGAGTTAGGGTTAGGGTTAGGGTTGGAGTTAGGGTTAGGGTGGGAGTTAGGGTTAGGGTTGGAGTTAGGGTTAGGGTTGGAGTTAGGGTTGGAGTTAGGGTTAGGGTTAGGGTTAGGGTTGGAGTTAGGGTTAGGGTTGGAGTTATGGTTAGGGTTAGGGTTAGGGTTGGAGTTAGGGTTGGAGTTAGGGTTAGGGTTGGAGTTAGGGTTAGGTTTAGCATTAGGGTTAGGGTTGGAGTTAGGGTTGGAGTTAGGGTTAGGGTTAGGGTTGGAGTTAGGGTTAGGGTTAGCATTAGGGTTAGGGTTGGAGTTAGGGTTGGAGTTAGGGTTAGGGTTAGGGTTGGAGTTAGGGTTAGGGTTAGCATTAGGGTTAGGGTTAGGGTTGGAGTTAGGGTTGGAGTTAGGGTTAGGGTTGGAGTTAGGGTTGGAGTTAGGGTTAGGGTTAGCATTAGGGTTAGGGTTGGAGTTAGGGTTAAGATTAGGTTTGGAGTTAGGGTTAGGGTTAGGGTTGGAGTTAGGGTTAGGGTTGGAGTTAGGGTTGGAGTTAGGGTTAAGGTTAGGTTTGGAGTTAGGGTTAGGGTTAGGGTTAGGGTTGGAGTTAGGGTTAGGGTTAGCATTAGGGTTAGGGTTAGGGTTGGAGTTAGGGTTAGGGTTAGCATTAGGGTTAGGGTTGGAGTTGGGGTTAGGGTTAGGGTTAGGGTTAGCATTAGGGTTAGGGTTAGCATTAGGGTTAGGGTTAGTGTTAAGGTTAGGGTTGGAGTTAGGGTTAGGGTTAGCATTAGGGTTAGGGTTGGAGTTGGGTTTAGGGTTGGAGTTGGGGTTAGGGTTAGCATTAGCATTCGGGTTAGCATTAGCATTCGGGTTAGCATTAGCATTCGGGTTAGCATTAGCATTAGGGTAGGAGTTAGGGTTACGGTTAGCATTAGCATCAAGGTTAGCATTAGCATCAGTGTTAGCATTAGCATTAGGGTTAGCATTAGGGTTGGAGTTAGGGTTAAGGTTTGGGTTAGGGTAAATCAATGGACAGTGTGGAGGGACTCGCCTCCTGAAGGAGTCAGTAAAGGCCACCTCAGGAGCCTTTTCTGGGCCCCCCAGTCAGGCTGGAGAACCTTCAAACAGCCCAAAATGAGCAAGATCTTTGCTGCCATCTCACCCTGCTGCACCTCAGTGCTCCACCTGAGCTGAGGGGCAGCTGGGAGAAGGTTCCCTGAGCCTCCCTGCTGAAGTAAACAGGAGGGTTAGGGTTAGGGTTAGGGTTGGAGTTAGGGTTAGGGTTAAGGTTAGGCTTGGAGTTAGGGTTAAGGTTAGGTTTGGAGTTAGGGTTAGGGTTAGCATTAGGGTTAGGGTTAGGGTTAGGGTTGGAGTTAGGGTTAGGGTTGGAGTTAGGGTTAGGGTTAGGGTTAGGGTTGGAGTTAGGGTTAGGGTTGGAGTTAGGGTTAGGGTTGGAGTTAGGGTTAGGGTTAGGGTTGGAGTTAGGGTTAGGGTTGGAGTTAGGGTTAGGGTTAGGGTTGGAGTTAGGGTTGGAGTTAGGGTTAGGGTTGGAGTTAGGGTTGGAGTTAGGGTTGGAGTTAGGGTTAGGGTTAGGGTTAGGGTTGGAGTTAGGGTTGGAGTTAGGGTTAGGGTTGGAGTTAGGGTTAGGGTTAGGGTTGGAGTTAGGGTTAGGGTGGGAGTTAGGGTTAGGGTTGGAGTTAGGGTTGGAGTTAGGGTTAGGGTTGGAGTTAGGGTTGGAGTTAGGGTTAGGGTTGGAGTTAGGGTTGGAGTTAGGGTTAGGGTTGGAGTTAGGGTTAGGGTTAGGGTTGGAGTTAGGGTTAGGGTGGGAGTTAGGGTTAGGGTTGGAGTTAGGGTTGGAGTTAGGGTTAGGGTTGGAGTTAGGGTTGGAGTTAGGGTTAGGGTGGGAGTTAGAGTTGGAGTTAGGGTTAGGGTTAGGGTTGGAGTTAGGGTTAGGGTTGGAGTTAGGGTTAGGGTGGGAGTTAGGGTTAGGGTTAGGGTTAGGGTTGGAGTTAGGGTTAGGGTGGGAGTTAGGGTTAGGGTTGGAGTTAGGGTTGGAGTTAGGGTTAGGGTTGGAGTTAGGGTTGGAGTTAGGGTTAGGGTGGGAGTTAGAGTTGGAGTTAGGGTTAGGGTTAGGGTTGGAGTTAGGGTTAGGGTTGGAGTTAGGGTTAGGGTTAGGGTTGGAGTTAGGGTTAGGGTGGGAGTTAGAGTTGGAGTTAGGGTTAGGGTTAGGGTTGGAGTTAGGGTTGGAGTTAGGGTTAGGGTTGGAGTTAGGGTTGGAGTTAGGGTTGGAGTTAGGGTTAGGGTGGGAGTTAGGGTTAGGGTTGGAGTTAGGGTTGGAGTTAGGGTTAGGGTTGGAGTTAGGGTTGGAGTTAGGGTTAGGGTTAGGGTTAGGGTTGGAGTTAGGGTTGGAGTTAGGGTTAGGGTTAGGGTTGGAGTTAGGGTTAGGGTTAGGGTTGGAGTTAGGGTTAGGGTGGGAGTTAGGGTTAGGGTTGGAGTTAGGGTTGGAGTTAGGGTTAGGGTTGGAGTTAGGGTTGGAGTTAGGGTTAGGGTGGGAGTTAGGGTTGGAGTTAGGGTTAGGGTTGGAGTTAGGGTTAGGGTTGGAGTTAGGGTTAGGGTGGGAGTTAGGGTTAGGGTTGGAGTTAGGGTTGGAGTTAGGGTTAGGGTTGGAGTTAGGGTTGGAGTTAGGGTTAGGGTTAGGGTTGGAGTTAGGGTGGAGTTAGGGTTAAGGTTAGTTTTGGAGTTAGGGTTAGCATTAGCATCAAGTTAGCATTAGCATTCGGGTTAGCATTAGCATTCGGATTAGCATTAGCATTCGGGTTAGCATTAGCATTCGGATTAGCATTAGGGTAGGAGTTAGGGTTAGCATTAGGGTTAGGGTTAGCATTAGCATCAAGTTAGCATTAGCATTCGGGTTAGCATTAGCATTCGGATTAGCATTAGGGTAGGAGTTAGGGTTAGCATTAGCATCAAGGTTAGCATTAGGGTTAGCATTAGCATTAGGGTTAGCATTAGCATTAGGGTTGGAGTTAGGGTTAAGGTTTGGGTTAGGGTAAATCAATGGACAGTGTGGAGGGACTCGCCTCCTGAAGGAGTCAGTAAAGGCCACCTCAGGAGCCTTTTCTGGGCCCCCCAGTCAGGCTGGAGAACCTTCAAACAGCCCAAAATGAGCAAGATCTTTGCTGCCATCTCACCCTGCTGCACCTCAGTGCTCCACCTGAGCTGAGGGGCAGCTGGGAGAAGGTTCCCTGAGCCTCCCTGCTGAAGTAAACAGGAGGGTTAGGGTTAGGGTTAGGGTTGGAGTTAGGGTTAGGGTTAAGGTTAGGCTTGGAGTTAGGGTTAAGGTTAGGTTTGGAGTTAGGGTTAGGGTTAGCATTAGGGTTAGGGTTAGGGTTAGGGTTGGAGTTAGGGTTAGGGTTGGAGTTGGGTTAGGGTTAGGGTTAGGGTTGGAGTTAGGGTTAGGGTTGGAGTTAGGGTTAGGGTTGGAGTTAGGGTTAGGGTTAGGGTTGGAGTTAGGGTTGGAGTTAGGGTTAGGGTTGGAGTTAGGGTTGGAGTTAGGGTTGGAGTTAGGGTTAGGGTGGGAGTTAGGGTTAGGGTTGGAGTTAGGGTTGGAGTTAGGGTTAGGGTTGGAGTTAGGGTTGGAGTTAGGGTTAGGGTTAGGGTTAGGGTTGGAGTTAGGGTTAGGGTTGGAGTTAGGGTTAGGGTTAGGGTTGGAGTTAGGGTTAGGGTGGGAGTTAGGGTTAGGGTTGGAGTTAGGGTTAGGGTTGGAGTTAGGGTTGGAGTTAGGGTTAGGGTTAGGGTTGGAGTTAGGGTTAGGGTTGGAGTTAGGGTTAGGGTTAGGGTTGGAGTTAGGGTTAGGGTGGGAGTTAGGGTTAGGGTTGGAGTTAGGGTTAGGGTTGGAGTTAGGGTTGGAGTTAGGGTTAGGGTTAGGGTTAGGGTTGGAGTTAGGGTTAGGGTTGGAGTTAGGGTTAGGGTTAGGGTTAGGGTTGGAGTTAGGGTTGGAGTTAGGGTTAGGGTTGGAGTTAGGGTTAGGGTTAGGGTTGGAGTTAGGGTTAGGGTGGGAGTTAGGGTTAGGGTTGGAGTTAGGGTTAGGGTTAGGGTTGGAGTTAGGGTTAGGGTTAGGGTTGGAGTTAGGGTTAGGGTTGGAGTTAGGGTTAGGGTTGGAGTTAGGGTGGGAGTTAGGGTTAGGGTTAGGGTTGGAGTTAGGGTTAGGGTGGGAGTTAGGGTTAGGGTTGGAGTTAGGGTTGGAGTTAGGGTTAGGGTTGGAGTTAGGGTTGGAGTTAGGGTTAGGGTGGGAGTTAGAGTTGGAGTTAGGGTTAGGGTTAGGGTTGGAGTTAGGGTTAGGGTTGGAGTTAGGGTTAGGGTTAGGGTTGGAGTTAGGGTTAGGGTGGGAGTTAGAGTTGGAGTTAGGGTTAGGGTTAGGGTTGGAGTTAGGGTTGGAGTTAGGGTTAGGGTTGGAGTTAGGGTTGGAGTTAGGGTTGGAGTTAGGGTTAGGGTGGGAGTTAGGGTTAGGGTTGGAGTTAGGGTTGGAGTTAGGGTTAGGGTTAGGGTTGGAGTTAGGGTTAGGGTGGGAGTTAGGGTTAGGGTTGGAGTTAGGGTTGGAGTTAGGGTTAGGGTTGGAGTTAGGGTTGGAGTTAGGGTTAGGGTGGGAGTTAGGGTTGGAGTTAGGGTTAGGGTTGGAGTTAGGGTTAGGGTTGGAGTTAGGGTTAGGGTGGGAGTTAGGGTTAGGGTTGGAGTTAGGGTTGGAGTTAGGGTTAGGGTTGGAGTTAGGGTTGGAGTTAGGGTTAGGGTTAGGGTTGGAGTTAGGGTGGAGTTAGGGTTAAGGTTAGTTTTGGAGTTAGGGTTAGCATTAGCATCAAGTTAGCATTAGCATTCGGGTTAGCATTAGCATTCGGATTAGCATTAGCATTCGGGTTAGCATTAGCATTCGGATTAGCATTAGGGTAGGAGTTAGGGTTAGCATTAGGGTTAGGGTTAGCATTAGCATCAAGTTAGCATTAGCATTCGGGTTAGCATTAGCATTCGGATTAGCATTAGGGTAGGAGTTAGGGTTAGCATTAGCATCAAGGTTAGCATTAGGGTTAGCATTAGCATTAGGGTTAGCATTAGCATTAGGGTTGGAGTTAGGGTTAAGGTTTGGGTTAGGGTAAATCAATGGACAGTGTGGAGGGACTCGCCTCCTGAAGGAGTCAGTAAAGGCCACCTCAGTAGCCTTTTCTGGGCCCCCCAGTCAGGCTGGAGAACCTTCAAACAGCCCAAAATGAGCAAGATCTTTGCTGCCATCTCACCCTGCTGCACCTCAGTGCTCCACCTGAGCTGAGGGGCAGCTGGGAGAAGGTTCCCTGAGCCTCCCTGCTGAAGTAAACAGGAGGGTTAGGGTTAGGGTTAGGGTTGGAGTTAGGGTTAGGGTTAAGGTTAGGCTTGGAGTTAGGGTTAAGGTTAGGTTTGGAGTTAGGGTTAGGGTTAGCATTAGGGTTAGGGTTAGGGTTAGGGTTGGAGTTAGGGTTAGGGTTGGAGTTGGGTTAGGGTTAGGGTTAGGGTTGGAGTTAGGGTTAGGGTTGGAGTTAGGGTTAGGGTTGGGGTTGGAGTTAGGGTTAGGGTGGGAGTTAGAGTTGGAGTTAGGGTTAGGGTTAGGGTTGGAGTTAGGGTTGGAGTTAGGGTTAGGGTTGGAGTTAGGGTTGGAGTTAGGGTTGGAGTTAGGGTTAGGGTGGGAGTTAGGGTTAGGGTTGGAGTTAGGGTTGGAGTTAGGGTTAGGGTTGGAGTTAGGGTTGGAGTTAGGGTTAGGGTTAGGGTTGGAGTTAGGGTTGGAGTTAGGGTTAGGGTTAGGGTTGGAGTTAGGGTTAGGGTTAGGGTTGGAGTTAGGGTTAGGGTGGGAGTTAGGGTTAGGGTTGGAGTTAGGGTTGGAGTTAGGGTTAGGGTTGGAGTTAGGGTTGGAGTTAGGGTTAGGGTGGGAGTTAGGGTTGGAGTTAGGGTTAGGGTTGGAGTTAGGGTTAGGGTTGGAGTTAGGGTTAGGGTGGGAGTTAGGGTTAGGGTTGGAGTTAGGGTTGGAGTTAGGGTTAGGGTTGGAGTTAGGGTTGGAGTTAGGGTTAGGGTTAGGGTTGGAGTTAGGGTGGAGTTAGGGTTAAGGTTAGTTTTGGAGTTAGGGTTAGCATTAGCATCAAGTTAGCATTAGCATTCGGGTTAGCATTAGCATTCGGATTAGCATTAGCATTCGGGTTAGCATTAGCATTCGGATTAGCATTAGGGTAGGAGTTAGGGTTAGCATTAGGGTTAGGGTTAGCATTAGCATCAAGTTAGCATTAGCATTCGGGTTAGCATTAGCATTCGGATTAGCATTAGGGTAGGAGTTAGGGTTAGCATTAGCATCAAGGTTAGCATTAGGGTTAGCATTAGCATTAGGGTTAGCATTAGCATTAGGGTTGGAGTTAGGGTTAAGGTTTGGGTTAGGGTAAATCAATGGACAGTGTGGAGGGACTCGCCTCCTGAAGGAGTCAGTAAAGGCCACCTCAGGAGCCTTTTCTGGGCCCCCCAGTCAGGCTGGAGAACCTTCAAACAGCCCAAAATGAGCAAGATCTTTGCTGCCATCTCACCCTGCTGCACCTCAGTGCTCCACCTGAGCTGAGGGGCAGCTGGGAGAAGGTTCCCTGAGCCTCCCTGCTGAAGTAAACAGGAGGGTTAGGGTTAGGGTTAGGGTTGGAGTTAGGGTTAGGGTTAAGGTTAGGCTTGGAGTTAGGGTTAAGGTTAGGTTTGGAGTTAGGGTTAGGGTTAGCATTAGGGTTAGGGTTAGGGTTAGGGTTGGAGTTAGGGTTAGGGTTGGAGTTGGGTTAGGGTTAGGGTTAGGGTTGGAGTTAGGGTTAGGGTTGGAGTTAGGGTTAGGGTTGGAGTTAGGGTTAGGGTTAGGGTTGGAGTTAGGGTTGGAGTTAGGGTTAGGGTTGGAGTTAGGGTTGGAGTTAGGGTTGGAGTTAGGGTTAGGGTGGGAGTTAGGGTTAGGGTTGGAGTTAGGGTTGGAGTTAGGGTTAGGGTTGGAGTTAGGGTTGGAGTTAGGGTTAGGGTTAGGGTTAGGGTTGGAGTTAGGGTTAGGGTTGGAGTTAGGGTTAGGGTTAGGGTTGGAGTTAGGGTTAGGGTGGGAGTTAGGGTTAGGGTTGGAGTTAGGGTTAGGGTTGGAGTTAGGGTTGGAGTTAGGGTTAGGGTTAGGGTTGGAGTTAGGGTTAGGGTTGGAGTTAGGGTTAGGGTTAGGGTTGGAGTTAGGGTTAGGGTGGGAGTTAGGGTTAGGGTTGGAGTTAGGGTTAGGGTTGGAGTTAGGGTTGGAGTTAGGGTTAGGGTTAGGGTTAGGGTTGGAGTTAGGGTTAGGGTTGGAGTTATGGTTAGGGTTAGGGTTAGGGTTGGAGTTAGGGTTGGAGTTAGGGTTAGGGTTGGAGTTAGGGTTAGGTTTAGCATTAGGGTTAGGGTTGGAGTTAGGGTTGGAGTTAGGGTTAGGGTTAGGGTTGGAGTTAGGGTTAGGGTTAGCATTAGGGTTAGGGTTGGAGTTAGGGTTGGAGTTAGGGTTAGGGTTAGGGTTGGAGTTAGGGTTAGGGTTAGCATTAGGGTTAGGGTTAGGGTTGGAGTTAGGGTTGGAGTTAGGGTTAGGGTTGGAGTTAGGGTTGGAGTTAGGGTTAGGGTTAGCATTAGGGTTAGGGTTGGAGTTAGGGTTAAGATTAGGTTTGGAGTTAGGGTTAGGGTTAGGGTTGGAGTTAGGGTTAGGGTTGGAGTTAGGGTTGGAGTTAGGGTTAAGGTTAGGTTTGGAGTTAGGGTTAGGGTTAGGGTTAGGGTTGGAGTTAGGGTTAGGGTTAGCATTAGGGTTAGGGTTAGGGTTGGAGTTAGGGTTAGGGTTAGCATTAGGGTTAGGGTTGGAGTTGGGGTTAGGGTTAGGGTTAGGGTTAGCATTAGGGTTAGGGTTAGCATTAGGGTTAGGGTTAGTGTTAAGGTTAGGGTTGGAGTTAGGGTTAGGGTTAGCATTAGGGTTAGGGTTGGAGTTGGGTTTAGGGTTGGAGTTGGGGTTAGGGTTAGCATTAGCATTCGGGTTAGCATTAGCATTCGGGTTAGCATTAGCATTCGGGTTAGCATTAGCATTAGGGTAGGAGTTAGGGTTACGGTTAGCATTAGCATCAAGGTTAGCATTAGCATCAGTGTTAGCATTAGCATTAGGGTTAGCATTAGGGTTGGAGTTAGGGTTAAGGTTTGGGTTAGGGTAAATCAATGGACAGTGTGGAGGGACTCGCCTCCTGAAGGAGTCAGTAAAGGCCACCTCAGGAGCCTTTTCTGGGCCCCCCAGTCAGGCTGGAGAACCTTCAAACAGCCCAAAATGAGCAAGATCTTTGCTGCCATCTCACCCTGCTGCACCTCAGTGCTCCACCTGAGCTGAGGGGCAGCTGGGAGAAGGTTCCCTGAGCCTCCCTGCTGAAGTAAACAGGAGGGTTAGGGTTAGGGTTAGGGTTGGAGTTAGGGTTAGGGTTAAGGTTAGGCTTGGAGTTAGGGTTAAGGTTAGGTTTGGAGTTAGGGTTAGGGTTAGCATTAGGGTTAGGGTTAGGGTTAGGGTTGGAGTTAGGGTTAGGGTTGGAGTTAGGGTTAGGGTTAGGGTTAGGGTTGGAGTTAGGGTTAGGGTTGGAGTTAGGGTTAGGGTTGGAGTTAGGGTTAGGGTTAGGGTTGGAGTTAGGGTTAGGGTTGGAGTTAGGGTTAGGGTTAGGGTTGGAGTTAGGGTTGGAGTTAGGGTTAGGGTTGGAGTTAGGGTTGGAGTTAGGGTTGGAGTTAGGGTTAGGGTTAGGGTTAGGGTTGGAGTTAGGGTTGGAGTTAGGGTTAGGGTTGGAGTTAGGGTTAGGGTTAGGGTTGGAGTTAGGGTTAGGGTGGGAGTTAGGGTTAGGGTTGGAGTTAGGGTTGGAGTTAGGGTTAGGGTTGGAGTTAGGGTTGGAGTTAGGGTTAGGGTTGGAGTTAGGGTTGGAGTTAGGGTTAGGGTTGGAGTTAGGGTTAGGGTTAGGGTTGGAGTTAGGGTTAGGGTGGGAGTTAGGGTTAGGGTTGGAGTTAGGGTTGGAGTTAGGGTTAGGGTTGGAGTTAGGGTTGGAGTTAGGGTTAGGGTGGGAGTTAGAGTTGGAGTTAGGGTTAGGGTTAGGGTTGGAGTTAGGGTTAGGGTTGGAGTTAGGGTTAGGGTGGGAGTTAGGGTTAGGGTTAGGGTTAGGGTTGGAGTTAGGGTTAGGGTGGGAGTTAGGGTTAGGGTTGGAGTTAGGGTTGGAGTTAGGGTTAGGGTTGGAGTTAGGGTTGGAGTTAGGGTTAGGGTGGGAGTTAGAGTTGGAGTTAGGGTTAGGGTTAGGGTTGGAGTTAGGGTTAGGGTTGGAGTTAGGGTTAGGGTTAGGGTTGGAGTTAGGGTTAGGGTGGGAGTTAGAGTTGGAGTTAGGGTTAGGGTTAGGGTTGGAGTTAGGGTTGGAGTTAGGGTTAGGGTTGGAGTTAGGGTTGGAGTTAGGGTTGGAGTTAGGGTTAGGGTGGGAGTTAGGGTTAGGGTTGGAGTTAGGGTTGGAGTTAGGGTTAGGGTTGGAGTTAGGGTTGGAGTTAGGGTTAGGGTTAGGGTTAGGGTTGGAGTTAGGGTTGGAGTTAGGGTTAGGGTTAGGGTTGGAGTTAGGGTTAGGGTTAGGGTTGGAGTTAGGGTTAGGGTGGGAGTTAGGGTTAGGGTTGGAGTTAGGGTTGGAGTTAGGGTTAGGGTTGGAGTTAGGGTTGGAGTTAGGGTTAGGGTGGGAGTTAGGGTTGGAGTTAGGGTTAGGGTTGGAGTTAGGGTTAGGGTTGGAGTTAGGGTTAGGGTGGGAGTTAGGGTTAGGGTTGGAGTTAGGGTTGGAGTTAGGGTTAGGGTTGGAGTTAGGGTTGGAGTTAGGGTTAGGGTTAGGGTTGGAGTTAGGGTGGAGTTAGGGTTAAGGTTAGTTTTGGAGTTAGGGTTAGCATTAGCATCAAGTTAGCATTAGCATTCGGGTTAGCATTAGCATTCGGATTAGCATTAGCATTCGGGTTAGCATTAGCATTCGGATTAGCATTAGGGTAGGAGTTAGGGTTAGCATTAGGGTTAGGGTTAGCATTAGCATCAAGTTAGCATTAGCATTCGGGTTAGCATTAGCATTCGGATTAGCATTAGGGTAGGAGTTAGGGTTAGCATTAGCATCAAGGTTAGCATTAGGGTTAGCATTAGCATTAGGGTTGGAGTTAGGGTTAAGGTTTGGGTTAGGGTAAATCAATGGACAGTGTGGAGGGACTCGCCTCCTGAAGGAGTCAGTAAAGGCCACCTCAGGAGCCTTTTCTGGGCCCCCCAGTCAGGCTGGAGAACCTTCAAACAGCCCAAAATGAGCAAGATCTTTGCTGCCATCTCACCCTGCTGCACCTCAGTGCTCCACCTGAGCTGAGGGGCAGCTGGGAGAAGGTTCCCTGAGCCTCCCTGCTGAAGTAAACAGGAGGGTTAGGGTTAGGGTTAGGGTTGGAGTTAGGGTTAGGGTTAAGGTTAGGCTTGGAGTTAGGGTTAAGGTTAGGTTTGGAGTTAGGGTTAGGGTTAGCATTAGGGTTAGGGTTAGGGTTAGGGTTGGAGTTAGGGTTAGGGTTGGAGTTGGGTTAGGGTTAGGGTTAGGGTTGGAGTTAGGGTTAGGGTTGGAGTTAGGGTTAGGGTTGGAGTTAGGGTTAGGGTTAGGGTTGGAGTTAGGGTTGGAGTTAGGGTTAGGGTTGGAGTTAGGGTTGGAGTTAGGGTTGGAGTTAGGGTTAGGGTGGGAGTTAGGGTTAGGGTTGGAGTTAGGGTTGGAGTTAGGGTTAGGGTTGGAGTTAGGGTTGGAGTTAGGGTTAGGGTTAGGGTTAGGGTTGGAGTTAGGGTTAGGGTTGGAGTTAGGGTTAGGGTTAGGGTTGGAGTTAGGGTTAGGGTGGGAGTTAGGGTTAGGGTTGGAGTTAGGGTTAGGGTTGGAGTTAGGGTTGGAGTTAGGGTTAGGGTTAGGGTTGGAGTTAGGGTTAGGGTTGGAGTTAGGGTTAGGGTTAGGGTTGGAGTTAGGGTTAGGGTGGGAGTTAGGGTTAGGGTTGGAGTTAGGGTTAGGGTTGGAGTTAGGGTTGGAGTTAGGGTTAGGGTTAGGGTTAGGGTTGGAGTTAGGGTTAGGGTTGGAGTTAGGGTTAGGGTTAGGGTTAGGGTTGGAGTTAGGGTTGGAGTTAGGGTTAGGGTTGGAGTTAGGGTTAGGGTTAGGGTTGGAGTTAGGGTTAGGGTGGGAGTTAGGGTTAGGGTTGGAGTTAGGGTTAGGGTTAGGGTTGGAGTTAGGGTTAGGGTTAGGGTTGGAGTTAGGGTTAGGGTTGGAGTTAGGGTTAGGGTTGGAGTTAGGGTGGGAGTTAGGGTTAGGGTTAGGGTTGGAGTTAGGGTTAGGGTGGGAGTTAGGGTTAGGGTTGGAGTTAGGGTTGGAGTTAGGGTTAGGGTTGGAGTTAGGGTTGGAGTTAGGGTTAGGGTGGGAGTTAGAGTTGGAGTTAGGGTTAGGGTTAGGGTTGGAGTTAGGGTTAGGGTTGGAGTTAGGGTTAGGGTTAGGGTTGGAGTTAGGGTTAGGGTGGGAGTTAGAGTTGGAGTTAGGGTTAGGGTTAGGGTTGGAGTTAGGGTTGGAGTTAGGGTTAGGGTTGGAGTTAGGGTTGGAGTTAGGGTTGGAGTTAGGGTTAGGGTGGGAGTTAGGGTTAGGGTTGGAGTTAGGGTTGGAGTTAGGGTTAGGGTTGGAGTTAGGGTTGGAGTTAGGGTTAGGGTTAGGGTTAGGGTTGGAGTTAGGGTTGGAGTTAGGGTTAGGGTTAGGGTTGGAGTTAGGGTTAGGGTTAGGGTTGGAGTTAGGGTTAGGGTGGGAGTTAGGGTTAGGGTTGGAGTTAGGGTTGGAGTTAGGGTTAGGGTTGGAGTTAGGGTTGGAGTTAGGGTTAGGGTGGGAGTTAGGGTTGGAGTTAGGGTTAGGGTTGGAGTTAGGGTTAGGGTTGGAGTTAGGGTTAGGGTTGGAGTTAGGGTTAGGGTGGGAGTTAGGGTTAGGGTTGGAGTTAGGGTTGGAGTCAGGGTTAGGGTTGGAGTTAGGGTTGGAGTTAGGGTTAGGGTTAGGGTTGGAGTTAGGGTGGAGTTAGGGTTAAGGTTAGTTTTGGAGTTAGGGTTAGCATTAGCATCAAGTTAGCATTAGCATTCGGGTTAGCATTAGCATTCGGATTAGCATTAGCATTCGGGTTAGCATTAGCATTCGGATTAGCATTAGGGTAGGAGTTAGGGTTAGCATTAGGGTTAGGGTTAGCATTAGCATCAAGTTAGCATTAGCATTCGGGTTAGCATTAGCATTCGGATTAGCATTAGGGTAGGAGTTAGGGTTAGCATTAGCATCAAGGTTAGCATTAGGGTTAGCATTAGCATTAGGGTTAGCATTAGCATTAGGGTTGGAGTTAGGGTTAAGGTTTGGGTTAGGGTAAATCAATGGACAGTGTGGAGGGACTCGCCTCCTGAAGGAGTCAGTAAAGGCCACCTCAGGAGCCTTTTCTGGGCCCCCCAGTCAGGCTGGAGAACCTTCAAACAGCCCAAAATGAGCAAGATCTTTGCTGCCATCTCACCCTGCTGCACCTCAGTGCTCCACCTGAGCTGAGGGGCAGCTGGGAGAAGGTTCCCTGAGCCTCCCTGCTGAAGTAAACAGGAGGGTTAGGGTTAGGGTTAGGGTTGGAGTTAGGGTTAGGGTTAAGGTTAGGCTTGGAGTTAGGGTTAAGGTTAGGTTTGGAGTTAGGGTTAGGGTTAGCATTAGGGTTAGGGTTAGGGTTAGGGTTGGAGTTAGGGTTAGGGTTGGAGTTGGGTTAGGGTTAGGGTTAGGGTTGGAGTTAGGGTTAGGGTTGGAGTTAGGGTTAGGGTTGGAGTTAGGGTTAGGGTTAGGGTTGGAGTTAGGGTTGGAGTTAGGGTTAGGGTTGGAGTTAGGGTTGGAGTTAGGGTTGGAGTTAGGGTTAGGGTGGGAGTTAGGGTTAGGGTTGGAGTTAGGGTTGGAGTTAGGGTTAGGGTTGGAGTTAGGGTTGGAGTTAGGGTTAGGGTTAGGGTTAGGGTTGGAGTTAGGGTTAGGGTTGGAGTTAGGGTTAGGGTTAGGGTTGGAGTTAGGGTTAGGGTGGGAGTTAGGGTTAGGGTTGGAGTTAGGGTTAGGGTTGGAGTTAGGGTTGGAGTTAGGGTTAGGGTTAGGGTTGGAGTTAGGGTTAGGGTTGGAGTTAGGGTTAGGGTTAGGGTTGGAGTTAGGGTTAGGGTGGGAGTTAGGGTTAGGGTTGGAGTTAGGGTTAGGGTTGGAGTTAGGGTTGGAGTTAGGGTTAGGGTTAGGGTTAGGGTTGGAGTTAGGGTTAGGGTTGGAGTTAGGGTTAGGGTTAGGGTTAGGGTTGGAGTTAGGGTTGGAGTTAGGGTTAGGGTTGGAGTTAGGGTTAGGGTTAGGGTTGGAGTTAGGGTTAGGGTGGGAGTTAGGGTTAGGGTTGGAGTTAGGGTTAGGGTTAGGGTTGGAGTTAGGGTTAGGGTTAGGGTTGGAGTTAGGGTTAGGGTTGGAGTTAGGGTTAGGGTTGGAGTTAGGGTTAGGGTGGGAGTTAGGGTTAGGGTTAGGGTTGGAGTTAGGGTTAGGGTGGGAGTTAGGGTTAGGGTTGGAGTTAGGGTTGGAGTTAGGGTTAGGGTTGGAGTTAGGGTTGGAGTTAGGGTTAGGGTGGGAGTTAGAGTTGGAGTTAGGGTTAGGGTTAGGGTTGGAGTTAGGGTTAGGGTTGGAGTTAGGGTTAGGGTTAGGGTTGGAGTTAGGGTTAGGGTGGGAGTTAGAGTTGGAGTTAGGGTTAGGGTTAGGGTTGGAGTTAGGGTTGGAGTTAGGGTTAGGGTTGGAGTTAGGGTTGGAGTTAGGGTTGGAGTTAGGGTTAGGGTGGGAGTTAGGGTTAGGGTTGGAGTTAGGGTTGGAGTTAGGGTTAGGGTTGGAGTTAGGGTTGGAGTTAGGGTTAGGGTTAGGGTTAGGGTTGGAGTTAGGGTTGGAGTTAGGGTTAGGGTTAGGGTTGGAGTTAGGGTTAGGGTTAGGGTTGGAGTTAGGGTTAGGGTGGGAGTTAGGGTTAGGGTTGGAGTTAGGGTTGGAGTTAGGGTTAGGGTTGGAGTTAGGGTTGGAGTTAGGGTTAGGGTGGGAGTTAGGGTTGGAGTTAGGGTTAGGGTTGGAGTTAGGGTTAGGGTTGGAGTTAGGGTTAGGGTGGGAGTTAGGGTTAGGGTTGGAGTTAGGGTTGGAGTTAGGGTTAGGGTTGGAGTTAGGGTTGGAGTTAGGGTTAGGGTTAGGGTTGGAGTTAGGGTGGAGTTAGGGTTAAGGTTAGTTTTGGAGTTAGGGTTAGCATTAGCATCAAGTTAGCATTAGCATTCGGGTTAGCATTAGCATTCGGATTAGCATTAGCATTCGGGTTAGCATTAGCATTCGGATTAGCATTAGGGTAGGAGTTAGGGTTAGCATTAGGGTTAGGGTTAGCATTAGCATCAAGTTAGCATTAGCATTCGGGTTAGCATTAGCATTCGGATTAGCATTAGGGTAGGAGTTAGGGTTAGCATTAGCATCAAGGTTAGCATTAGGGTTAGCATTAGCATTAGGGTTAGCATTAGCATTAGGGTTGGAGTTAGGGTTAAGGTTTGGGTTAGGGTAAATCAATGGACAGTGTGGAGGGACTCGCCTCCTGAAGGAGTCAGTAAAGGCCACCTCAGTAGCCTTTTCTGGGCCCCCCAGTCAGGCTGGAGAACCTTCAAACAGCCCAAAATGAGCAAGATCTTTGCTGCCATCTCACCCTGCTGCACCTCAGTGCTCCACCTGAGCTGAGGGGCAGCTGGGAGAAGGTTCCCTGAGCCTCCCTGCTGAAGTAAACAGGAGGGTTAGGGTTAGGGTTAGGGTTGGAGTTAGGGTTAGGGTTAAGGTTAGGCTTGGAGTTAGGGTTAAGGTTAGGTTTGGAGTTAGGGTTAGGGTTAGCATTAGGGTTAGGGTTAGGGTTAGGGTTGGAGTTAGGGTTAGGGTTGGAGTTGGGTTAGGGTTAGGGTTAGGGTTGGAGTTAGGGTTAGGGTTGGAGTTAGGGTTAGGGTTGGGGTTGGAGTTAGGGTTAGGGTGGGAGTTAGAGTTGGAGTTAGGGTTAGGGTTGGAGTTAGGGTTAGCATTAGCATCAAGTTAGCATTAGCATTCGGGTTAGCATTAGCATTCGGATTAGCATTAGCATTCGGGTTAGCATTAGCATTCGGATTAGCATTAGGGTAGGAGTTAGGGTTGGAGTTAGGGTTAGGGTTAGGGTTGGAGTTAGGGTTGGAGTTAGGGTTAGGGTTGGAGTTAGGGTTGGAGTTAGGGTTGGAGTTAGGGTTAGGGTGGGAGTTAGGGTTAGGGTTAGGGTTGGAGTTAGGGTTGGAGTTAGGGTTAGGGTTAGGGTTAGGGTTGGAGTTAGGGTTAGGGTTGGAGTTAGGGTTAGGGTTAGGGTTGGAGTTAGGGTTAGGGTGGGAGTTAGGGTTAGGGTTGGAGTTAGGGTTAGGGTTGGAGTTAGGGTTGGAGTTAGGGTTAGGGTTAGGGTTGGAGTTAGGGTTAGGGTTGGAGTTAGGGTTAGGGTTAGGGTTGGAGTTAGGGTTAGGGTGGGAGTTAGGGTTAGGGTTGGAGTTAGGGTTAGGGTTGGAGTTAGGGTTGGAGTTAGGGTTAGGGTTAGGGTTAGGGTTGGAGTTAGGGTTAGGGTTGGAGTTATGGTTAGGGTTAGGGTTAGGGTTGGAGTTAGGGTTGGAGTTAGGGTTAGGGTTGGAGTTAGGGTTAGGGTTAGGGTTGGAGTTAGGGTTAGGGTGGGAGTTAGGGTTAGGGTTGGAGTTAGGGTTAGGGTTAGGGTTGGAGTTAGGGTTAGGGTTGGAGTTAGGGTTAGGGTTGGAGTTAGGGTTGGAGTTAGGGTTAGGGTTGGAGTTAGGGTTAGGGTTGGAGTTAGGGTTAGGGTGGGAGTTAGGGTTAGGGTTGGAGTTAGGGTTGGAGTTAGGGTTAGGGTTGGAGTTAGGGTTGGAGTTAGGGTTAGGGTTGGAGTTAGGGTTAGGGTGGGAGTTAGAGTTGGAGTTAGGGTTAGGGTTAGGGTTGGAGTTAGGGTTAGGGTTGGAGTTAGGGTTAGGGTTAGGGTTGGAGTTAGGGTTAGGGTGGGAGTTAGAGTTGGAGTTAGGGTTAGGGTTAGGGTTGGAGTTAGGGTTGGAGTTAGGGTTAGGGTTGGAGTTAGGGTTGGAGTTAGGGTTGGAGTTAGGGTTAGGGTGGGAGTTAGGGTTAGGGTTGGAGTTAGGGTTGGAGTTAGGGTTAGGGTTGGAGTTAGGGTTGGAGTTAGGGTTAGGGTTAGGGTTAGGGTTGGAGTTAGGGTTGGAGTTAGGGTTAGGGTTAGGGTTGGAGTTAGGGTTAGGGTTAGGGTTGGAGTTAGGGTTAGGGTTAGGGTTGGAGTTAGGGTTAGGGTGGGAGTTAGGGTTAGGGTTGGAGTTAGGGTTGGAGTTAGGGTTAGGGTTGGAGTTAGGGTTGGAGTTAGGGTTAGGGTGGGAGTTAGGGTTGGAGTTAGGGTTAGGGTTGGAGTTAGGGTTAGGGTTGGAGTTAGGGTTAGGGTGGGAGTTAGGGTTAGGGTTGGAGTTAGGGTTGGAGTTAGGGTTAGGGTTGGAGTTAGGGTTGGAGTTAGGGTTAGGGTTAGGGTTGGAGTTAGGGTGGAGTTAGGGTTAAGGTTAGTTTTGGAGTTAGGGTTAGCATTAGCATCAAGTTAGCATTAGCATTCGGGTTAGCATTAGCATTCGGATTAGCATTAGCATTCGGGTTAGCATTAGCATTCGGATTAGCATTAGGGTAGGAGTTAGGGTTAGCATTAGGGTTAGGGTTAGCATTAGCATCAAGTTAGCATTAGCATTCGGGTTAGCATTAGCATTCGGATTAGCATTAGGGTAGGAGTTAGGGTTAGCATTAGCATCAAGGTTAGCATTAGGGTTAGCATTAGCATTAGGGTTAGCATTAGCATTAGGGTTGGAGTTAGGGTTAAGGTTTGGGTTAGGGTAAATCAATGGACAGTGTGGAGGGACTCGCCTCCTGAAGGAGTCAGTAAAGGCCACCTCAGGAGCCTTTTCTGGGCCCCCCAGTCAGGCTGGAGAACCTTCAAACAGCCCAAAATGAGCAAGATCTTTGCTGCCATCTCACCCTGCTGCACCTCAGTGCTCCACCTGAGCTGAGGGGCAGCTGGGAGAAGGTTCCCTGAGCCTCCCTGCTGAAGTAAACAGGAGGGTTAGGGTTAGGGTTAGGGTTGGAGTTAGGGTTAGGGTTAAGGTTAGGCTTGGAGTTAGGGTTAAGGTTAGGTTTGGAGTTAGGGTTAGGGTTAGCATTAGGGTTAGGGTTAGGGTTAGGGTTGGAGTTAGGGTTAGGGTTGGAGTTGGGTTAGGGTTAGGGTTAGGGTTGGAGTTAGGGTTAGGGTTGGAGTTAGGGTTAGGGTTGGAGTTAGGGTTAGGGTTAGGGTTGGAGTTAGGGTTGGAGTTAGGGTTAGGGTTGGAGTTAGGGTTGGAGTTAGGGTTGGAGTTAGGGTTAGGGTGGGAGTTAGGGTTAGGGTTGGAGTTAGGGTTGGAGTTAGGGTTAGGGTTGGAGTTAGGGTTGGAGTTAGGGTTAGGGTTAGGGTTAGGGTTGGAGTTAGGGTTAGGGTTGGAGTTAGGGTTAGGGTTAGGGTTGGAGTTAGGGTTAGGGTGGGAGTTAGGGTTAGGGTTGGAGTTAGGGTTAGGGTTGGAGTTAGGGTTGGAGTTAGGGTTAGGGTTAGGGTTAGGGTTGGAGTTAGGGTTAGGGTTAGGGTTAGGGTTGGAGTTAGGGTTAGGGTTGGAGTTAGGGTTAGGGTTAGGGTTGGAGTTAGGGTTAGGGTGGGAGTTAGGGTTAGGGTTGGAGTTAGGGTTAGGGTTGGAGTTAGGGTTAGGGTGGGAGTTAGGGTTGGAGTTAGGGTTAGGGTTAGGGTTGGAGTTAGGGTTAGGGTTGGAGTTAGGGTTAGGGTTAGGGTTGGAGTTAGGGTTAGGGTGGGAGTTAGGGTTAGGGTTGGAGTTAGGGTTGGAGTTAGGGTTAGGGTTGGAGTTAGGGTTGGAGTTAGGGTTAGGGTTAGGGTTAGGGTTGGAGTTAGGGTTAGGGTTGGAGTTAGGGTTAGGGTTAGGGTTAGGGTTGGAGTTAGGGTTGGAGTTAGGGTTGGAGTTAGGGTTAGGGTTAGGGTTAGGGTTGGAGTTAGGGTTGGAGTTAGGGTTAGGGTTGGAGTTAGGGTTAGGGTTAGGGTTGGAGTTAGGGTTAGGGTGGGAGTTAGGGTTAGGGTTGGAGTTAGGGTTGGAGTTAGGGTTAGGGTTGGAGTTAGGGTTGGAGTTAGGGTTAGGGTTGGAGTTAGGGTTGGAGTTAGGGTTAGGGTTGGAGTTAGGGTTAGGGTTAGGGTTGGAGTTAGGGTTAGGGTGGGAGTTAGGGTTAGGGTTGGAGTTAGGGTTGGAGTTAGGGTTAGGGTTGGAGTTAGGGTTGGAGTTAGGGTTAGGGTTAGGGTTAGGGTTGGAGTTAGGGTTGGAGTTAGGGTTAGGGTTAGGGTTGGAGTTAGGGTTAGGGTTAGGGTTGGAGTTAGGGTTAGGGTTAGGGTTGGAGTTAGGGTTAGGGTGGGAGTTAGGGTTAGGGTTGGAGTTAGGGTTGGAGTTAGGGTTAGGGTTGGAGTTAGGGTTGGAGTTAGGGTTAGGGTGGGAGTTAGGGTTGGAGTTAGGGTTAGGGTTGGAGTTAGGGTTAGGGTTGGAGTTAGGGTTAGGGTGGGAGTTAGGGTTAGGGTTGGAGTTAGGGTTGGAGTTAGGGTTAGGGTTGGAGTTAGGGTTGGAGTTAGGGTTAGGGTTAGGGTTGGAGTTAGGGTGGAGTTAGGGTTAAGGTTAGTTTTGGAGTTAGGGTTAGCATTAGCATCAAGTTAGCATTAGCATTCGGGTTAGCATTAGCATTCGGATTAGCATTAGCATTCGGGTTAGCATTAGCATTCGGATTAGCATTAGGGTAGGAGTTAGGGTTAGCATTAGGGTTAGGGTTAGCATTAGCATCAAGTTAGCATTAGCATTCGGGTTAGCATTAGCATTCGGATTAGCATTAGGGTAGGAGTTAGGGTTAGCATTAGCATCAAGGTTAGCATTAGGGTTAGCATTAGCATTAGGGTTAGCATTAGCATTAGGGTTGGAGTTAGGGTTAAGGTTTGGGTTAGGGTAAATCAATGGACAGTGTGGAGGGACTCGCCTCCTGAAGGAGTCAGTAAAGGCCACCTCAGGAGCCTTTTCTGGGCCCCCCAGTCAGGCTGGAGAACCTTCAAACAGCCCAAAATGAGCAAGATCTTTGCTGCCATCTCACCCTGCTGCACCTCAGTGCTCCACCTGAGCTGAGGGGCAGCTGGGAGAAGGTTCCCTGAGCCTCCCTGCTGAAGTAAACAGGAGGGTTAGGGTTAGGGTTAGGGTTGGAGTTAGGGTTAGGGTTAAGGTTAGGCTTGGAGTTAGGGTTAAGGTTAGGTTTGGAGTTAGGGTTAGGGTTAGCATTAGGGTTAGGGTTAGGGTTAGGGTTGGAGTTAGGGTTAGGGTTGGAGTTGGGTTAGGGTTAGGGTTAGGGTTGGAGTTAGGGTTAGGGTTGGAGTTAGGGTTAGGGTTGGAGTTAGGGTTAGGGTTAGGGTTGGAGTTAGGGTTGGAGTTAGGGTTAGGGTTGGAGTTAGGGTTGGAGTTAGGGTTGGAGTTAGGGTTAGGGTGGGAGTTAGGGTTAGGGTTGGAGTTAGGGTTGGAGTTAGGGTTAGGGTTGGAGTTAGGGTTGGAGTTAGGGTTAGGGTTAGGGTTAGGGTTGGAGTTAGGGTTAGGGTTGGAGTTAGGGTTAGGGTTAGGGTTGGAGTTAGGGTTAGGGTGGGAGTTAGGGTTAGGGTTGGAGTTAGGGTTAGGGTTGGAGTTAGGGTTGGAGTTAGGGTTAGGGTTAGGGTTAGGGTTGGAGTTAGGGTTAGGGTTAGGGTTAGGGTTGGAGTTAGGGTTAGGGTTGGAGTTAGGGTTAGGGTTAGGGTTGGAGTTAGGGTTAGGGTGGGAGTTAGGGTTAGGGTTGGAGTTAGGGTTAGGGTTGGAGTTAGGGTTAGGGTGGGAGTTAGGGTTGGAGTTAGGGTTAGGGTTAGGGTTGGAGTTAGGGTTAGGGTTGGAGTTAGGGTTAGGGTTAGGGTTGGAGTTAGGGTTAGGGTGGGAGTTAGGGTTAGGGTTGGAGTTAGGGTTGGAGTTAGGGTTAGGGTTGGAGTTAGGGTTGGAGTTAGGGTTAGGGTTAGGGTTAGGGTTGGAGTTAGGGTTAGGGTTGGAGTTAGGGTTAGGGTTAGGGTTAGGGTTGGAGTTAGGGTTGGAGTTAGGGTTGGAGTTAGGGTTAGGGTTAGGGTTAGGGTTGGAGTTAGGGTTGGAGTTAGGGTTAGGGTTGGAGTTAGGGTTAGGGTTAGGGTTGGAGTTAGGGTTAGGGTGGGAGTTAGGGTTAGGGTTGGAGTTAGGGTTGGAGTTAGGGTTAGGGTTGGAGTTAGGGTTGGAGTTAGGGTTAGGGTTGGAGTTAGGGTTGGAGTTAGGGTTAGGGTTGGAGTTAGGGTTAGGGTTAGGGTTGGAGTTAGGGTTAGGGTGGGAGTTAGGGTTAGGGTTGGAGTTAGGGTTGGAGTTAGGGTTAGGGTTGGAGTTAGGGTTGGAGTTAGGGTTAGGGTGGGAGTTAGAGTTGGAGTTAGGGTTAGGGTTAGGGTTGGAGTTAGGGTTAGGGTTGGAGTTAGGGTTAGGGTGGGAGTTAGGGTTAGGGTTAGGGTTAGGGTTAGGGTTGGAGTTAGGGTTAGGGTGGGAGTTAGGGTTAGGGTTGGAGTTAGGGTTGGAGTTAGGGTTAGGGTTGGAGTTAGGGTTGGAGTTAGGGTTAGGGTGGGAGTTAGAGTTGGAGTTAGGGTTAGGGTTAGGGTTGGAGTTAGGGTTAGGGTTGGAGTTAGGGTTAGGGTTAGGGTTGGAGTTAGGGTTAGGGTGGGAGTTAGAGTTGGAGTTAGGGTTAGGGTTAGGGTTGGAGTTAGGGTTGGAGTTAGGGTTAGGGTTGGAGTTAGGGTTGGAGTTAGGGTTGGAGTTAGGGTTAGGGTGGGAGTTAGGGTTAGGGTTGGAGTTAGGGTTGGAGTTAGGGTTAGGGTTGGAGTTAGGGTTGGAGTTAGGGTTAGGGTTAGGGTTAGGGTTGGAGTTAGGGTTGGAGTTAGGGTTAGGGTTAGGGTTGGAGTTAGGGTTAGGGTTAGGGTTGGAGTTAGGGTTAGGGTGGGAGTTAGGGTTAGGGTTGGAGTTAGGGTTGGAGTTAGGGTTAGGGTTGGAGTTAGGGTTGGAGTTAGGGTTAGGGTGGGAGTTAGGGTTGGAGTTAGGGTTAGGGTTGGAGTTAGGGTTAGGGTTGGAGTTAGGGTTAGGGTGGGAGTTAGGGTTAGGGTTGGAGTTAGGGTTGGAGTTAGGGTTAGGGTTGGAGTTAGGGTTGGAGTTAGGGTTAGGGTTAGGGTTGGAGTTAGGGTGGAGTTAGGGTTAAGGTTAGTTTTGGAGTTAGGGTTAGCATTAGCATCAAGTTAGCATTAGCATTCGGGTTAGCATTAGCATTCGGATTAGCATTAGCATTCGGGTTAGCATTAGCATTCGGATTAGCATTAGGGTAGGAGTTAGGGTTAGCATTAGGGTTAGGGTTAGCATTAGCATCAAGTTAGCATTAGCATTCGGGTTAGCATTAGCATTCGGATTAGCATTAGGGTAGGAGTTAGGGTTAGCATTAGCATCAAGGTTAGCATTAGGGTTAGCATTAGCATTAGGGTTAGCATTAGCATTAGGGTTGGAGTTAGGGTTAAGGTTTGGGTTAGGGTAAATCAATGGACAGTGTGGAGGGACTCGCCTCCTGAAGGAGTCAGTAAAGGCCACCTCAGGAGCCTTTTCTGGGCCCCCCAGTCAGGCTGGAGAACCTTCAAACAGCCCAAAATGAGCAAGATCTTTGCTGCCATCTCACCCTGCTGCACCTCAGTGCTCCACCTGAGCTGAGGGGCAGCTGGGAGAAGGTTCCCTGAGCCTCCCTGCTGAAGTAAACAGGAGGGTTAGGGTTAGGGTTAGGGTTGGAGTTAGGGTTAGGGTTAAGGTTAGGCTTGGAGTTAGGGTTAAGGTTAGGTTTGGAGTTAGGGTTAGGGTTAGCATTAGGGTTAGGGTTAGGGTTAGGGTTGGAGTTAGGGTTAGGGTTGGAGTTGGGTTAGGGTTAGGGTTAGGGTTGGAGTTAGGGTTAGGGTTGGAGTTAGGGTTAGGGTTGGAGTTAGGGTTAGGGTTAGGGTTGGAGTTAGGGTTGGAGTTAGGGTTAGGGTTGGAGTTAGGGTTGGAGTTAGGGTTGGAGTTAGGGTTAGGGTGGGAGTTAGGGTTAGGGTTGGAGTTAGGGTTGGAGTTAGGGTTAGGGTTGGAGTTAGGGTTGGAGTTAGGGTTAGGGTTAGGGTTAGGGTTGGAGTTAGGGTTAGGGTTGGAGTTAGGGTTAGGGTTAGGGTTGGAGTTAGGGTTAGGGTGGGAGTTAGGGTTAGGGTTGGAGTTAGGGTTAGGGTTGGAGTTAGGGTTGGAGTTAGGGTTAGGGTTAGGGTTGGAGTTAGGGTTAGGGTTGGAGTTAGGGTTAGGGTTAGGGTTGGAGTTAGGGTTAGCGTGGGAGTTAGGGTTAGGGTTGGAGTTAGGGTTAGGGTTGGAGTTAGGGTTGGAGTTAGGGTTAGGGTTAGGGTTAGGGTTGGAGTTAGGGTTAGGGTTGGAGTTAGGGTTAGGGTTAGGGTTAGGGTTGGAGTTAGGGTTGGAGTTAGGGTTAGGGTTGGAGTTAGGGTTAGGGTTAGGGTTGGAGTTAGGGTTAGGGTGGGAGTTAGGGTTAGGGTTGGAGTTAGGGTTAGGGTTAGGGTTGGAGTTAGGGTTAGGGTTAGGGTTGGAGTTAGGGTTAGGGTTGGAGTTAGGGTTAGGGTTGGAGTTAGGGTGGGAGTTAGGGTTAGGGTTAGGGTTGGAGTTAGGGTTAGGGTGGGAGTTAGGGTTAGGGTTGGAGTTAGGGTTGGAGTTAGGGTTAGGGTTGGAGTTAGGGTTGGAGTTAGGGTTAGGGTGGGAGTTAGAGTTGGAGTTAGGGTTAGGGTTAGGGTTGGAGTTAGGGTTAGGGTTGGAGTTAGGGTTAGGGTTAGGGTTGGAGTTAGGGTTAGGGTGGGAGTTAGAGTTGGAGTTAGGGTTAGGGTTAGGGTTGGAGTTAGGGTTGGAGTTAGGGTTAGGGTTGGAGTTAGGGTTGGAGTTAGGGTTGGAGTTAGGGTTAGGGTGGGAGTTAGGGTTAGGGTTGGAGTTAGGGTTGGAGTTAGGGTTAGGGTTGGAGTTAGGGTTGGAGTTAGGGTTAGGGTTAGGGTTAGGGTTGGAGTTAGGGTTGGAGTTAGGGTTAGGGTTAGGGTTGGAGTTAGGGTTAGGGTTAGGGTTGGAGTTAGGGTTAGGGTGGGAGTTAGGGTTAGGGTTGGAGTTAGGGTTGGAGTTAGGGTTAGGGTTGGAGTTAGGGTTGGAGTTAGGGTTAGGGTGGGAGTTAGGGTTGGAGTTAGGGTTAGGGTTGGAGTTAGGGTTAGGGTTGGAGTTAGGGTTAGGGTGGGAGTTAGGGTTAGGGTTGGAGTTAGGGTTGGAGTCAGGGTTAGGGTTGGAGTTAGGGTTGGAGTTAGGGTTAGGGTTAGGGTTGGAGTTAGGGTGGAGTTAGGGTTAAGGTTAGTTTTGGAGTTAGGGTTAGCATTAGCATCAAGTTAGCATTAGCATTCGGGTTAGCATTAGCATTCGGATTAGCATTAGCATTCGGGTTAGCATTAGCATTCGGATTAGCATTAGGGTAGGAGTTAGGGTTAGCATTAGGGTTAGGGTTAGCATTAGCATCAAGTTAGCATTAGCATTCGGGTTAGCATTAGCATTCGGATTAGCATTAGGGTAGGAGTTAGGGTTAGCATTAGCATCAAGGTTAGCATTAGGGTTAGCATTAGCATTAGGGTTAGCATTAGCATTAGGGTTGGAGTTAGGGTTAAGGTTTGGGTTAGGGTAAATCAATGGACAGTGTGGAGGGACTCGCCTCCTGAAGGAGTCAGTAAAGGCCACCTCAGGAGCCTTTTCTGGGCCCCCCAGTCAGGCTGGAGAACCTTCAAACAGCCCAAAATGAGCAAGATCTTTGCTGCCATCTCACCCTGCTGCACCTCAGTGCTCCACCTGAGCTGAGGGGCAGC
Source organism: Takifugu ocellatus (assembly GCA_027382335.1). Taxonomy (NCBI): domain Eukaryota; kingdom Metazoa; phylum Chordata; class Actinopteri; order Tetraodontiformes; family Tetraodontidae; genus Takifugu; species Takifugu ocellatus. The sequence goes on along the minus strand of JAPVLW010000001.1, from coordinate 19,515 downwards.
TGGGAGAAGGTTCCCTGAGCCTCCCTGCTGAAGTAAACAGGAGGGTTAGGGTTAGGGTTAGGGTTGGAGTTAGGGTTAGGGTTAAGGTTAGGCTTGGAGTTAGGGTTAAGGTTAGGTTTGGAGTTAGGGTTAGGGTTAGCATTAGGGTTAGGGTTAGGGTTAGGGTTGGAGTTAGGGTTAGGGTTGGAGTTGGGTTAGGGTTAGGGTTAGGGTTGGAGTTAGGGTTAGGGTTGGAGTTAGGGTTAGGGTTGGAGTTAGGGTTAGGGTTAGGGTTGGAGTTAGGGTTGGAGTTAGGGTTAGGGTTGGAGTTAGGGTTGGAGTTAGGGTTGGAGTTAGGGTTAGGGTGGGAGTTAGGGTTAGGGTTGGAGTTAGGGTTGGAGTTAGGGTTAGGGTTGGAGTTAGGGTTGGAGTTAGGGTTAGGGTTAGGGTTAGGGTTGGAGTTAGGGTTAGGGTTGGAGTTAGGGTTAGGGTTAGGGTTGGAGTTAGGGTTAGGGTGGGAGTTAGGGTTAGGGTTGGAGTTAGGGTTAGGGTTGGAGTTAGGGTTGGAGTTAGGGTTAGGGTTAGGGTTGGAGTTAGGGTTAGGGTTGGAGTTAGGGTTAGGGTTAGGGTTGGAGTTAGGGTTAGGGTGGGAGTTAGGGTTAGGGTTGGAGTTAGGGTTAGGGTTGGAGTTAGGGTTGGAGTTAGGGTTAGGGTTAGGGTTAGGGTTGGAGTTAGGGTTAGGGTTGGAGTTAGGGTTAGGGTTAGGGTTAGGGTTGGAGTTAGGGTTGGAGTTAGGGTTAGGGTTGGAGTTAGGGTTAGGGTTAGGGTTGGAGTTAGGGTTAGGGTGGGAGTTAGGGTTAGGGTTGGAGTTAGGGTTAGGGTTAGGGTTGGAGTTAGGGTTAGGGTTAGGGTTGGAGTTAGGGTTAGGGTTGGAGTTAGGGTTAGGGTTGGAGTTAGGGTTAGGGTGGGAGTTAGGGTTAGGGTTAGGGTTGGAGTTAGGGTTAGGGTGGGAGTTAGGGTTAGGGTTGGAGTTAGGGTTGGAGTTAGGGTTAGGGTTGGAGTTAGGGTTGGAGTTAGGGTTAGGGTGGGAGTTAGAGTTGGAGTTAGGGTTAGGGTTAGGGTTGGAGTTAGGGTTAGGGTTGGAGTTAGGGTTAGGGTTAGGGTTGGAGTTAGGGTTAGGGTGGGAGTTAGAGTTGGAGTTAGGGTTAGGGTTAGGGTTGGAGTTAGGGTTGGAGTTAGGGTTAGGGTTGGAGTTAGGGTTGGAGTTAGGGTTGGAGTTAGGGTTAGGGTGGGAGTTAGGGTTAGGGTTGGAGTTAGGGTTGGAGTTAGGGTTAGGGTTGGAGTTAGGGTTGGAGTTAGGGTTAGGGTTAGGGTTAGGGTTGGAGTTAGGGTTGGAGTTAGGGTTAGGGTTAGGGTTGGAGTTAGGGTTAGGGTTAGGGTTGGAGTTAGGGTTAGGGTGGGAGTTAGGGTTAGGGTTGGAGTTAGGGTTGGAGTTAGGGTTAGGGTTGGAGTTAGGGTTGGAGTTAGGGTTAGGGTGGGAGTTAGGGTTGGAGTTAGGGTTAGGGTTGGAGTTAGGGTTAGGGTTGGAGTTAGGGTTAGGGTGGGAGTTAGGGTTAGGGTTGGAGTTAGGGTTGGAGTTAGGGTTAGGGTTGGAGTTAGGGTTGGAGTTAGGGTTAGGGTTAGGGTTGGAGTTAGGGTGGAGTTAGGGTTAAGGTTAGTTTTGGAGTTAGGGTTAGCATTAGCATCAAGTTAGCATTAGCATTCGGGTTAGCATTAGCATTCGGATTAGCATTAGCATTCGGGTTAGCATTAGCATTCGGATTAGCATTAGGGTAGGAGTTAGGGTTAGCATTAGGGTTAGGGTTAGCATTAGCATCAAGTTAGCATTAGCATTCGGGTTAGCATTAGCATTCGGATTAGCATTAGGGTAGGAGTTAGGGTTAGCATTAGCATCAAGGTTAGCATTAGGGTTAGCATTAGCATTAGGGTTAGCATTAGCATTAGGGTTGGAGTTAGGGTTAAGGTTTGGGTTAGGGTAAATCAATGGACAGTGTGGAGGGACTCGCCTCCTGAAGGAGTCAGTAAAGGCCACCTCAGTAGCCTTTTCTGGGCCCCCCAGTCAGGCTGGAGAACCTTCAAACAGCCCAAAATGAGCAAGATCTTTGCTGCCATCTCACCCTGCTGCACCTCAGTGCTCCACCTGAGCTGAGGGGCAGCTGGGAGAAGGTTCCCTGAGCCTCCCTGCTGAAGTAAACAGGAGGGTTAGGGTTAGGGTTAGGGTTGGAGTTAGGGTTAGGGTTAAGGTTAGGCTTGGAGTTAGGGTTAAGGTTAGGTTTGGAGTTAGGGTTAGGGTTAGCATTAGGGTTAGGGTTAGGGTTAGGGTTGGAGTTAGGGTTAGGGTTGGAGTTGGGTTAGGGTTAGGGTTAGGGTTGGAGTTAGGGTTAGGGTTGGAGTTAGGGTTAGGGTTGGGGTTGGAGTTAGGGTTAGGGTGGGAGTTAGAGTTGGAGTTAGGGTTAGGGTTAGGGTTGGAGTTAGGGTTGGAGTTAGGGTTAGGGTTGGAGTTAGGGTTGGAGTTAGGGTTGGAGTTAGGGTTAGGGTGGGAGTTAGGGTTAGGGTTGGAGTTAGGGTTGGAGTTAGGGTTAGGGTTGGAGTTAGGGTTGGAGTTAGGGTTAGGGTTAGGGTTGGAGTTAGGGTTGGAGTTAGGGTTAGGGTTAGGGTTGGAGTTAGGGTTAGGGTTAGGGTTGGAGTTAGGGTTAGGGTGGGAGTTAGGGTTAGGGTTGGAGTTAGGGTTGGAGTTAGGGTTAGGGTTGGAGTTAGGGTTGGAGTTAGGGTTAGGGTGGGAGTTAGGGTTGGAGTTAGGGTTAGGGTTGGAGTTAGGGTTAGGGTTGGAGTTAGGGTTAGGGTTGGAGTTAGGGTTAGGGTGGGAGTTAGGGTTAGGGTTGGAGTTAGGGTTGGAGTTAGGGTTAGGGTTGGAGTTAGGGTTGGAGTTAGGGTTAGGGTTAGGGTTGGAGTTAGGGTGGAGTTAGGGTTAAGGTTAGTTTTGGAGTTAGGGTTAGCATTAGCATCAAGTTAGCATTAGCATTCGGGTTAGCATTAGCATTCGGATTAGCATTAGCATTCGGGTTAGCATTAGCATTCGGATTAGCATTAGGGTAGGAGTTAGGGTTAGCATTAGGGTTAGGGTTAGCATTAGCATCAAGTTAGCATTAGCATTCGGGTTAGCATTAGCATTCGGATTAGCATTAGGGTAGGAGTTAGGGTTAGCATTAGCATCAAGGTTAGCATTAGGGTTAGCATTAGCATTAGGGTTAGCATTAGCATTAGGGTTGGAGTTAGGGTTAAGGTTTGGGTTAGGGTAAATCAATGGACAGTGTGGAGGGACTCGCCTCCTGAAGGAGTCAGTAAAGGCCACCTCAGGAGCCTTTTCTGGGCCCCCCAGTCAGGCTGGAGAACCTTCAAACAGCCCAAAATGAGCAAGATCTTTGCTGCCATCTCACCCTGCTGCACCTCAGTGCTCCACCTGAGCTGAGGGGCAGCTGGGAGAAGGTTCCCTGAGCCTCCCTGCTGAAGTAAACAGGAGGGTTAGGGTTAGGGTTAGGGTTGGAGTTAGGGTTAGGGTTAAGGTTAGGCTTGGAGTTAGGGTTAAGGTTAGGTTTGGAGTTAGGGTTAGGGTTAGCATTAGGGTTAGGGTTAGGGTTAGGGTTGGAGTTAGGGTTAGGGTTGGAGTTGGGTTAGGGTTAGGGTTAGGGTTGGAGTTAGGGTTAGGGTTGGAGTTAGGGTTAGGGTTGGAGTTAGGGTTAGGGTTAGGGTTGGAGTTAGGGTTGGAGTTAGGGTTAGGGTTGGAGTTAGGGTTGGAGTTAGGGTTGGAGTTAGGGTTAGGGTGGGAGTTAGGGTTAGGGTTGGAGTTAGGGTTGGAGTTAGGGTTAGGGTTGGAGTTAGGGTTGGAGTTAGGGTTAGGGTTAGGGTTAGGGTTGGAGTTAGGGTTAGGGTTGGAGTTAGGGTTAGGGTTAGGGTTGGAGTTAGGGTTAGGGTGGGAGTTAGGGTTAGGGTTGGAGTTAGGGTTAGGGTTGGAGTTAGGGTTGGAGTTAGGGTTAGGGTTAGGGTTGGAGTTAGGGTTAGGGTTGGAGTTAGGGTTAGGGTTAGGGTTGGAGTTAGGGTTAGGGTGGGAGTTAGGGTTAGGGTTGGAGTTAGGGTTAGGGTTGGAGTTAGGGTTGGAGTTAGGGTTAGGGTTAGGGTTAGGGTTGGAGTTAGGGTTAGGGTTGGAGTTATGGTTAGGGTTAGGGTTAGGGTTGGAGTTAGGGTTGGAGTTAGGGTTAGGGTTGGAGTTAGGGTTAGGTTTAGCATTAGGGTTAGGGTTGGAGTTAGGGTTGGAGTTAGGGTTAGGGTTAGGGTTGGAGTTAGGGTTAGGGTTAGCATTAGGGTTAGGGTTGGAGTTAGGGTTGGAGTTAGGGTTAGGGTTAGGGTTGGAGTTAGGGTTAGGGTTAGCATTAGGGTTAGGGTTAGGGTTGGAGTTAGGGTTGGAGTTAGGGTTAGGGTTGGAGTTAGGGTTGGAGTTAGGGTTAGGGTTAGCATTAGGGTTAGGGTTGGAGTTAGGGTTAAGATTAGGTTTGGAGTTAGGGTTAGGGTTAGGGTTGGAGTTAGGGTTAGGGTTGGAGTTAGGGTTGGAGTTAGGGTTAAGGTTAGGTTTGGAGTTAGGGTTAGGGTTAGGGTTAGGGTTGGAGTTAGGGTTAGGGTTAGCATTAGGGTTAGGGTTAGGGTTGGAGTTAGGGTTAGGGTTAGCATTAGGGTTAGGGTTGGAGTTGGGGTTAGGGTTAGGGTTAGGGTTAGCATTAGGGTTAGGGTTAGCATTAGGGTTAGGGTTAGTGTTAAGGTTAGGGTTGGAGTTAGGGTTAGGGTTAGCATTAGGGTTAGGGTTGGAGTTGGGTTTAGGGTTGGAGTTGGGGTTAGGGTTAGCATTAGCATTCGGGTTAGCATTAGCATTCGGGTTAGCATTAGCATTCGGGTTAGCATTAGCATTAGGGTAGGAGTTAGGGTTACGGTTAGCATTAGCATCAAGGTTAGCATTAGCATCAGTGTTAGCATTAGCATTAGGGTTAGCATTAGGGTTGGAGTTAGGGTTAAGGTTTGGGTTAGGGTAAATCAATGGACAGTGTGGAGGGACTCGCCTCCTGAAGGAGTCAGTAAAGGCCACCTCAGGAGCCTTTTCTGGGCCCCCCAGTCAGGCTGGAGAACCTTCAAACAGCCCAAAATGAGCAAGATCTTTGCTGCCATCTCACCCTGCTGCACCTCAGTGCTCCACCTGAGCTGAGGGGCAGCTGGGAGAAGGTTCCCTGAGCCTCCCTGCTGAAGTAAACAGGAGGGTTAGGGTTAGGGTTAGGGTTGGAGTTAGGGTTAGGGTTAAGGTTAGGCTTGGAGTTAGGGTTAAGGTTAGGTTTGGAGTTAGGGTTAGGGTTAGCATTAGGGTTAGGGTTAGGGTTAGGGTTGGAGTTAGGGTTAGGGTTGGAGTTAGGGTTAGGGTTAGGGTTAGGGTTGGAGTTAGGGTTAGGGTTGGAGTTAGGGTTAGGGTTGGAGTTAGGGTTAGGGTTAGGGTTGGAGTTAGGGTTAGGGTTGGAGTTAGGGTTAGGGTTAGGGTTGGAGTTAGGGTTGGAGTTAGGGTTAGGGTTGGAGTTAGGGTTGGAGTTAGGGTTGGAGTTAGGGTTAGGGTTAGGGTTAGGGTTGGAGTTAGGGTTGGAGTTAGGGTTAGGGTTGGAGTTAGGGTTAGGGTTAGGGTTGGAGTTAGGGTTAGGGTGGGAGTTAGGGTTAGGGTTGGAGTTAGGGTTGGAGTTAGGGTTAGGGTTGGAGTTAGGGTTGGAGTTAGGGTTAGGGTTGGAGTTAGGGTTGGAGTTAGGGTTAGGGTTGGAGTTAGGGTTAGGGTTAGGGTTGGAGTTAGGGTTAGGGTGGGAGTTAGGGTTAGGGTTGGAGTTAGGGTTGGAGTTAGGGTTAGGGTTGGAGTTAGGGTTGGAGTTAGGGTTAGGGTGGGAGTTAGAGTTGGAGTTAGGGTTAGGGTTAGGGTTGGAGTTAGGGTTAGGGTTGGAGTTAGGGTTAGGGTGGGAGTTAGGGTTAGGGTTAGGGTTAGGGTTGGAGTTAGGGTTAGGGTGGGAGTTAGGGTTAGGGTTGGAGTTAGGGTTGGAGTTAGGGTTAGGGTTGGAGTTAGGGTTGGAGTTAGGGTTAGGGTGGGAGTTAGAGTTGGAGTTAGGGTTAGGGTTAGGGTTGGAGTTAGGGTTAGGGTTGGAGTTAGGGTTAGGGTTAGGGTTGGAGTTAGGGTTAGGGTGGGAGTTAGAGTTGGAGTTAGGGTTAGGGTTAGGGTTGGAGTTAGGGTTGGAGTTAGGGTTAGGGTTGGAGTTAGGGTTGGAGTTAGGGTTGGAGTTAGGGTTAGGGTGGGAGTTAGGGTTAGGGTTGGAGTTAGGGTTGGAGTTAGGGTTAGGGTTGGAGTTAGGGTTGGAGTTAGGGTTAGGGTTAGGGTTAGGGTTGGAGTTAGGGTTGGAGTTAGGGTTAGGGTTAGGGTTGGAGTTAGGGTTAGGGTTAGGGTTGGAGTTAGGGTTAGGGTGGGAGTTAGGGTTAGGGTTGGAGTTAGGGTTGGAGTTAGGGTTAGGGTTGGAGTTAGGGTTGGAGTTAGGGTTAGGGTGGGAGTTAGGGTTGGAGTTAGGGTTAGGGTTGGAGTTAGGGTTAGGGTTGGAGTTAGGGTTAGGGTGGGAGTTAGGGTTAGGGTTGGAGTTAGGGTTGGAGTTAGGGTTAGGGTTGGAGTTAGGGTTGGAGTTAGGGTTAGGGTTAGGGTTGGAGTTAGGGTGGAGTTAGGGTTAAGGTTAGTTTTGGAGTTAGGGTTAGCATTAGCATCAAGTTAGCATTAGCATTCGGGTTAGCATTAGCATTCGGATTAGCATTAGCATTCGGGTTAGCATTAGCATTCGGATTAGCATTAGGGTAGGAGTTAGGGTTAGCATTAGGGTTAGGGTTAGCATTAGCATCAAGTTAGCATTAGCATTCGGGTTAGCATTAGCATTCGGATTAGCATTAGGGTAGGAGTTAGGGTTAGCATTAGCATCAAGGTTAGCATTAGGGTTAGCATTAGCATTAGGGTTAGCATTAGCATTAGGGTTGGAGTTAGGGTTAAGGTTTGGGTTAGGGTAAATCAATGGACAGTGTGGAGGGACTCGCCTCCTGAAGGAGTCAGTAAAGGCCACCTCAGGAGCCTTTTCTGGGCCCCCCAGTCAGGCTGGAGAACCTTCAAACAGCCCAAAATGAGCAAGATCTTTGCTGCCATCTCACCCTGCTGCACCTCAGTGCTCCACCTGAGCTGAGGGGCAGCTGGGAGAAGGTTCCCTGAGCCTCCCTGCTGAAGTAAACAGGAGGGTTAGGGTTAGGGTTAGGGTTGGAGTTAGGGTTAGGGTTAAGGTTAGGCTTGGAGTTAGGGTTAAGGTTAGGTTTGGAGTTAGGGTTAGGGTTAGCATTAGGGTTAGGGTTAGGGTTAGGGTTGGAGTTAGGGTTAGGGTTGGAGTTGGGTTAGGGTTAGGGTTAGGGTTGGAGTTAGGGTTAGGGTTGGAGTTAGGGTTAGGGTTGGAGTTAGGGTTAGGGTTAGGGTTGGAGTTAGGGTTGGAGTTAGGGTTAGGGTTGGAGTTAGGGTTGGAGTTAGGGTTGGAGTTAGGGTTAGGGTGGGAGTTAGGGTTAGGGTTGGAGTTAGGGTTGGAGTTAGGGTTAGGGTTGGAGTTAGGGTTGGAGTTAGGGTTAGGGTTAGGGTTAGGGTTGGAGTTAGGGTTAGGGTTGGAGTTAGGGTTAGGGTTAGGGTTGGAGTTAGGGTTAGGGTGGGAGTTAGGGTTAGGGTTGGAGTTAGGGTTAGGGTTGGAGTTAGGGTTGGAGTTAGGGTTAGGGTTAGGGTTGGAGTTAGGGTTAGGGTTGGAGTTAGGGTTAGGGTTAGGGTTGGAGTTAGGGTTAGGGTGGGAGTTAGGGTTAGGGTTGGAGTTAGGGTTAGGGTTGGAGTTAGGGTTGGAGTTAGGGTTAGGGTTAGGGTTAGGGTTGGAGTTAGGGTTAGGGTTGGAGTTAGGGTTAGGGTTAGGGTTAGGGTTGGAGTTAGGGTTGGAGTTAGGGTTAGGGTTGGAGTTAGGGTTAGGGTTAGGGTTGGAGTTAGGGTTAGGGTGGGAGTTAGGGTTAGGGTTGGAGTTAGGGTTAGGGTTAGGGTTGGAGTTAGGGTTAGGGTTAGGGTTGGAGTTAGGGTTAGGGTTGGAGTTAGGGTTAGGGTTGGAGTTAGGGTGGGAGTTAGGGTTAGGGTTAGGGTTGGAGTTAGGGTTAGGGTGGGAGTTAGGGTTAGGGTTGGAGTTAGGGTTGGAGTTAGGGTTAGGGTTGGAGTTAGGGTTGGAGTTAGGGTTAGGGTGGGAGTTAGAGTTGGAGTTAGGGTTAGGGTTAGGGTTGGAGTTAGGGTTAGGGTTGGAGTTAGGGTTAGGGTTAGGGTTGGAGTTAGGGTTAGGGTGGGAGTTAGAGTTGGAGTTAGGGTTAGGGTTAGGGTTGGAGTTAGGGTTGGAGTTAGGGTTAGGGTTGGAGTTAGGGTTGGAGTTAGGGTTGGAGTTAGGGTTAGGGTGGGAGTTAGGGTTAGGGTTGGAGTTAGGGTTGGAGTTAGGGTTAGGGTTAGGGTTGGAGTTAGGGTTAGGGTGGGAGTTAGGGTTAGGGTTGGAGTTAGGGTTGGAGTTAGGGTTAGGGTTGGAGTTAGGGTTGGAGTTAGGGTTAGGGTGGGAGTTAGGGTTGGAGTTAGGGTTAGGGTTGGAGTTAGGGTTAGGGTTGGAGTTAGGGTTAGGGTGGGAGTTAGGGTTAGGGTTGGAGTTAGGGTTGGAGTTAGGGTTAGGGTTGGAGTTAGGGTTGGAGTTAGGGTTAGGGTTAGGGTTGGAGTTAGGGTGGAGTTAGGGTTAAGGTTAGTTTTGGAGTTAGGGTTAGCATTAGCATCAAGTTAGCATTAGCATTCGGGTTAGCATTAGCATTCGGATTAGCATTAGCATTCGGGTTAGCATTAGCATTCGGATTAGCATTAGGGTAGGAGTTAGGGTTAGCATTAGGGTTAGGGTTAGCATTAGCATCAAGTTAGCATTAGCATTCGGGTTAGCATTAGCATTCGGATTAGCATTAGGGTAGGAGTTAGGGTTAGCATTAGCATCAAGGTTAGCATTAGGGTTAGCATTAGCATTAGGGTTAGCATTAGCATTAGGGTTGGAGTTAGGGTTAAGGTTTGGGTTAGGGTAAATCAATGGACAGTGTGGAGGGACTCGCCTCCTGAAGGAGTCAGTAAAGGCCACCTCAGTAGCCTTTTCTGGGCCCCCCAGTCAGGCTGGAGAACCTTCAAACAGCCCAAAATGAGCAAGATCTTTGCTGCCATCTCACCCTGCTGCACCTCAGTGCTCCACCTGAGCTGAGGGGCAGCTGGGAGAAGGTTCCCTGAGCCTCCCTGCTGAAGTAAACAGGAGGGTTAGGGTTAGGGTTAGGGTTGGAGTTAGGGTTAGGGTTAAGGTTAGGCTTGGAGTTAGGGTTAAGGTTAGGTTTGGAGTTAGGGTTAGGGTTAGCATTAGGGTTAGGGTTAGGGTTAGGGTTGGAGTTAGGGTTAGGGTTGGAGTTGGGTTAGGGTTAGGGTTAGGGTTGGAGTTAGGGTTAGGGTTGGAGTTAGGGTTAGGGTTGGGGTTGGAGTTAGGGTTAGGGTGGGAGTTAGAGTTGGAGTTAGGGTTAGGGTTAGGGTTGGAGTTAGGGTTGGAGTTAGGGTTAGGGTTGGAGTTAGGGTTGGAGTTAGGGTTGGAGTTAGGGTTAGGGTGGGAGTTAGGGTTAGGGTTGGAGTTAGGGTTGGAGTTAGGGTTAGGGTTGGAGTTAGGGTTGGAGTTAGGGTTAGGGTTAGGGTTGGAGTTAGGGTTGGAGTTAGGGTTAGGGTTAGGGTTGGAGTTAGGGTTAGGGTTAGGGTTGGAGTTAGGGTTAGGGTGGGAGTTAGGGTTAGGGTTGGAGTTAGGGTTGGAGTTAGGGTTAGGGTTGGAGTTAGGGTTGGAGTTAGGGTTAGGGTGGGAGTTAGGGTTGGAGTTAGGGTTAGGGTTGGAGTTAGGGTTAGGGTTGGAGTTAGGGTTAGGGTGGGAGTTAGGGTTAGGGTTGGAGTTAGGGTTGGAGTTAGGGTTAGGGTTGGAGTTAGGGTTGGAGTTAGGGTTAGGGTTAGGGTTGGAGTTAGGGTGGAGTTAGGGTTAAGGTTAGTTTTGGAGTTAGGGTTAGCATTAGCATCAAGTTAGCATTAGCATTCGGGTTAGCATTAGCATTCGGATTAGCATTAGCATTCGGGTTAGCATTAGCATTCGGATTAGCATTAGGGTAGGAGTTAGGGTTAGCATTAGGGTTAGGGTTAGCATTAGCATCAAGTTAGCATTAGCATTCGGGTTAGCATTAGCATTCGGATTAGCATTAGGGTAGGAGTTAGGGTTAGCATTAGCATCAAGGTTAGCATTAGGGTTAGCATTAGCATTAGGGTTAGCATTAGCATTAGGGTTGGAGTTAGGGTTAAGGTTTGGGTTAGGGTAAATCAATGGACAGTGTGGAGGGACTCGCCTCCTGAAGGAGTCAGTAAAGGCCACCTCAGGAGCCTTTTCTGGGCCCCCCAGTCAGGCTGGAGAACCTTCAAACAGCCCAAAATGAGCAAGATCTTTGCTGCCATCTCACCCTGCTGCACCTCAGTGCTCCACCTGAGCTGAGGGGCAGCTGGGAGAAGGTTCCCTGAGCCTCCCTGCTGAAGTAAACAGGAGGGTTAGGGTTAGGGTTAGGGTTGGAGTTAGGGTTAGGGTTAAGGTTAGGCTTGGAGTTAGGGTTAAGGTTAGGTTTGGAGTTAGGGTTAGGGTTAGCATTAGGGTTAGGGTTAGGGTTAGGGTTGGAGTTAGGGTTAGGGTTGGAGTTGGGTTAGGGTTAGGGTTAGGGTTGGAGTTAGGGTTAGGGTTGGAGTTAGGGTTAGGGTTGGAGTTAGGGTTAGGGTTAGGGTTGGAGTTAGGGTTGGAGTTAGGGTTAGGGTTGGAGTTAGGGTTGGAGTTAGGGTTGGAGTTAGGGTTAGGGTGGGAGTTAGGGTTAGGGTTGGAGTTAGGGTTGGAGTTAGGGTTAGGGTTGGAGTTAGGGTTGGAGTTAGGGTTAGGGTTAGGGTTAGGGTTGGAGTTAGGGTTAGGGTTGGAGTTAGGGTTAGGGTTAGGGTTGGAGTTAGGGTTAGGGTGGGAGTTAGGGTTAGGGTTGGAGTTAGGGTTAGGGTTGGAGTTAGGGTTGGAGTTAGGGTTAGGGTTAGGGTTGGAGTTAGGGTTAGGGTTGGAGTTAGGGTTAGGGTTAGGGTTGGAGTTAGGGTTAGGGTGGGAGTTAGGGTTAGGGTTGGAGTTAGGGTTAGGGTTGGAGTTAGGGTTGGAGTTAGGGTTAGGGTTAGGGTTAGGGTTGGAGTTAGGGTTAGGGTTGGAGTTATGGTTAGGGTTAGGGTTAGGGTTGGAGTTAGGGTTGGAGTTAGGGTTAGGGTTGGAGTTAGGGTTAGGTTTAGCATTAGGGTTAGGGTTGGAGTTAGGGTTGGAGTTAGGGTTAGGGTTAGGGTTGGAGTTAGGGTTAGGGTTAGCATTAGGGTTAGGGTTGGAGTTAGGGTTGGAGTTAGGGTTAGGGTTAGGGTTGGAGTTAGGGTTAGGGTTAGCATTAGGGTTAGGGTTAGGGTTGGAGTTAGGGTTGGAGTTAGGGTTAGGGTTGGAGTTAGGGTTGGAGTTAGGGTTAGGGTTAGCATTAGGGTTAGGGTTGGAGTTAGGGTTAAGATTAGGTTTGGAGTTAGGGTTAGGGTTAGGGTTGGAGTTAGGGTTAGGGTTGGAGTTAGGGTTGGAGTTAGGGTTAAGGTTAGGTTTGGAGTTAGGGTTAGGGTTAGGGTTAGGGTTGGAGTTAGGGTTAGGGTTAGCATTAGGGTTAGGGTTAGGGTTGGAGTTAGGGTTAGGGTTAGCATTAGGGTTAGGGTTGGAGTTGGGGTTAGGGTTAGGGTTAGGGTTAGCATTAGGGTTAGGGTTAGCATTAGGGTTAGGGTTAGTGTTAAGGTTAGGGTTGGAGTTAGGGTTAGGGTTAGCATTAGGGTTAGGGTTGGAGTTGGGTTTAGGGTTGGAGTTGGGGTTAGGGTTAGCATTAGCATTCGGGTTAGCATTAGCATTCGGGTTAGCATTAGCATTCGGGTTAGCATTAGCATTAGGGTAGGAGTTAGGGTTACGGTTAGCATTAGCATCAAGGTTAGCATTAGCATCAGTGTTAGCATTAGCATTAGGGTTAGCATTAGGGTTGGAGTTAGGGTTAAGGTTTGGGTTAGGGTAAATCAATGGACAGTGTGGAGGGACTCGCCTCCTGAAGGAGTCAGTAAAGGCCACCTCAGGAGCCTTTTCTGGGCCCCCCAGTCAGGCTGGAGAACCTTCAAACAGCCCAAAATGAGCAAGATCTTTGCTGCCATCTCACCCTGCTGCACCTCAGTGCTCCACCTGAGCTGAGGGGCAGCTGGGAGAAGGTTCCCTGAGCCTCCCTGCTGAAGTAAACAGGAGGGTTAGGGTTAGGGTTAGGGTTGGAGTTAGGGTTAGGGTTAAGGTTAGGCTTGGAGTTAGGGTTAAGGTTAGGTTTGGAGTTAGGGTTAGGGTTAGCATTAGGGTTAGGGTTAGGGTTAGGGTTGGAGTTAGGGTTAGGGTTGGAGTTAGGGTTAGGGTTAGGGTTAGGGTTGGAGTTAGGGTTAGGGTTGGAGTTAGGGTTAGGGTTGGAGTTAGGGTTAGGGTTAGGGTTGGAGTTAGGGTTAGGGTTGGAGTTAGGGTTAGGGTTAGGGTTGGAGTTAGGGTTGGAGTTAGGGTTAGGGTTGGAGTTAGGGTTGGAGTTAGGGTTGGAGTTAGGGTTAGGGTTAGGGTTAGGGTTGGAGTTAGGGTTGGAGTTAGGGTTAGGGTTGGAGTTAGGGTTAGGGTTAGGGTTGGAGTTAGGGTTAGGGTGGGAGTTAGGGTTAGGGTTGGAGTTAGGGTTGGAGTTAGGGTTAGGGTTGGAGTTAGGGTTGGAGTTAGGGTTAGGGTTGGAGTTAGGGTTGGAGTTAGGGTTAGGGTTGGAGTTAGGGTTAGGGTTAGGGTTGGAGTTAGGGTTAGGGTGGGAGTTAGGGTTAGGGTTGGAGTTAGGGTTGGAGTTAGGGTTAGGGTTGGAGTTAGGGTTGGAGTTAGGGTTAGGGTGGGAGTTAGAGTTGGAGTTAGGGTTAGGGTTAGGGTTGGAGTTAGGGTTAGGGTTGGAGTTAGGGTTAGGGTGGGAGTTAGGGTTAGGGTTAGGGTTAGGGTTGGAGTTAGGGTTAGGGTGGGAGTTAGGGTTAGGGTTGGAGTTAGGGTTGGAGTTAGGGTTAGGGTTGGAGTTAGGGTTGGAGTTAGGGTTAGGGTGGGAGTTAGAGTTGGAGTTAGGGTTAGGGTTAGGGTTGGAGTTAGGGTTAGGGTTGGAGTTAGGGTTAGGGTTAGGGTTGGAGTTAGGGTTAGGGTGGGAGTTAGAGTTGGAGTTAGGGTTAGGGTTAGGGTTGGAGTTAGGGTTGGAGTTAGGGTTAGGGTTGGAGTTAGGGTTGGAGTTAGGGTTGGAGTTAGGGTTAGGGTGGGAGTTAGGGTTAGGGTTGGAGTTAGGGTTGGAGTTAGGGTTAGGGTTGGAGTTAGGGTTGGAGTTAGGGTTAGGGTTAGGGTTAGGGTTGGAGTTAGGGTTGGAGTTAGGGTTAGGGTTAGGGTTGGAGTTAGGGTTAGGGTTAGGGTTGGAGTTAGGGTTAGGGTGGGAGTTAGGGTTAGGGTTGGAGTTAGGGTTGGAGTTAGGGTTAGGGTTGGAGTTAGGGTTGGAGTTAGGGTTAGGGTGGGAGTTAGGGTTGGAGTTAGGGTTAGGGTTGGAGTTAGGGTTAGGGTTGGAGTTAGGGTTAGGGTGGGAGTTAGGGTTAGGGTTGGAGTTAGGGTTGGAGTTAGGGTTAGGGTTGGAGTTAGGGTTGGAGTTAGGGTTAGGGTTAGGGTTGGAGTTAGGGTGGAGTTAGGGTTAAGGTTAGTTTTGGAGTTAGGGTTAGCATTAGCATCAAGTTAGCATTAGCATTCGGGTTAGCATTAGCATTCGGATTAGCATTAGCATTCGGGTTAGCATTAGCATTCGGATTAGCATTAGGGTAGGAGTTAGGGTTAGCATTAGGGTTAGGGTTAGCATTAGCATCAAGTTAGCATTAGCATTCGGGTTAGCATTAGCATTCGGATTAGCATTAGGGTAGGAGTTAGGGTTAGCATTAGCATCAAGGTTAGCATTAGGGTTAGCATTAGCATTAGGGTTGGAGTTAGGGTTAAGGTTTGGGTTAGGGTAAATCAATGGACAGTGTGGAGGGACTCGCCTCCTGAAGGAGTCAGTAAAGGCCACCTCAGGAGCCTTTTCTGGGCCCCCCAGTCAGGCTGGAGAACCTTCAAACAGCCCAAAATGAGCAAGATCTTTGCTGCCATCTCACCCTGCTGCACCTCAGTGCTCCACCTGAGCTGAGGGGCAGCTGGGAGAAGGTTCCCTGAGCCTCCCTGCTGAAGTAAACAGGAGGGTTAGGGTTAGGGTTAGGGTTGGAGTTAGGGTTAGGGTTAAGGTTAGGCTTGGAGTTAGGGTTAAGGTTAGGTTTGGAGTTAGGGTTAGGGTTAGCATTAGGGTTAGGGTTAGGGTTAGGGTTGGAGTTAGGGTTAGGGTTGGAGTTGGGTTAGGGTTAGGGTTAGGGTTGGAGTTAGGGTTAGGGTTGGAGTTAGGGTTAGGGTTGGAGTTAGGGTTAGGGTTAGGGTTGGAGTTAGGGTTGGAGTTAGGGTTAGGGTTGGAGTTAGGGTTGGAGTTAGGGTTGGAGTTAGGGTTAGGGTGGGAGTTAGGGTTAGGGTTGGAGTTAGGGTTGGAGTTAGGGTTAGGGTTGGAGTTAGGGTTGGAGTTAGGGTTAGGGTTAGGGTTAGGGTTGGAGTTAGGGTTAGGGTTGGAGTTAGGGTTAGGGTTAGGGTTGGAGTTAGGGTTAGGGTGGGAGTTAGGGTTAGGGTTGGAGTTAGGGTTAGGGTTGGAGTTAGGGTTGGAGTTAGGGTTAGGGTTAGGGTTGGAGTTAGGGTTAGGGTTGGAGTTAGGGTTAGGGTTAGGGTTGGAGTTAGGGTTAGGGTGGGAGTTAGGGTTAGGGTTGGAGTTAGGGTTAGGGTTGGAGTTAGGGTTGGAGTTAGGGTTAGGGTTAGGGTTAGGGTTGGAGTTAGGGTTAGGGTTGGAGTTAGGGTTAGGGTTAGGGTTAGGGTTGGAGTTAGGGTTGGAGTTAGGGTTAGGGTTGGAGTTAGGGTTAGGGTTAGGGTTGGAGTTAGGGTTAGGGTGGGAGTTAGGGTTAGGGTTGGAGTTAGGGTTAGGGTTAGGGTTGGAGTTAGGGTTAGGGTTAGGGTTGGAGTTAGGGTTAGGGTTGGAGTTAGGGTTAGGGTTGGAGTTAGGGTGGGAGTTAGGGTTAGGGTTAGGGTTGGAGTTAGGGTTAGGGTGGGAGTTAGGGTTAGGGTTGGAGTTAGGGTTGGAGTTAGGGTTAGGGTTGGAGTTAGGGTTGGAGTTAGGGTTAGGGTGGGAGTTAGAGTTGGAGTTAGGGTTAGGGTTAGGGTTGGAGTTAGGGTTAGGGTTGGAGTTAGGGTTAGGGTTAGGGTTGGAGTTAGGGTTAGGGTGGGAGTTAGAGTTGGAGTTAGGGTTAGGGTTAGGGTTGGAGTTAGGGTTGGAGTTAGGGTTAGGGTTGGAGTTAGGGTTGGAGTTAGGGTTGGAGTTAGGGTTAGGGTGGGAGTTAGGGTTAGGGTTGGAGTTAGGGTTGGAGTTAGGGTTAGGGTTGGAGTTAGGGTTGGAGTTAGGGTTAGGGTTAGGGTTAGGGTTGGAGTTAGGGTTGGAGTTAGGGTTAGGGTTAGGGTTGGAGTTAGGGTTAGGGTTAGGGTTGGAGTTAGGGTTAGGGTGGGAGTTAGGGTTAGGGTTGGAGTTAGGGTTGGAGTTAGGGTTAGGGTTGGAGTTAGGGTTGGAGTTAGGGTTAGGGTGGGAGTTAGGGTTGGAGTTAGGGTTAGGGTTGGAGTTAGGGTTAGGGTTGGAGTTAGGGTTAGGGTTGGAGTTAGGGTTAGGGTGGGAGTTAGGGTTAGGGTTGGAGTTAGGGTTGGAGTCAGGGTTAGGGTTGGAGTTAGGGTTGGAGTTAGGGTTAGGGTTAGGGTTGGAGTTAGGGTGGAGTTAGGGTTAAGGTTAGTTTTGGAGTTAGGGTTAGCATTAGCATCAAGTTAGCATTAGCATTCGGGTTAGCATTAGCATTCGGATTAGCATTAGCATTCGGGTTAGCATTAGCATTCGGATTAGCATTAGGGTAGGAGTTAGGGTTAGCATTAGGGTTAGGGTTAGCATTAGCATCAAGTTAGCATTAGCATTCGGGTTAGCATTAGCATTCGGATTAGCATTAGGGTAGGAGTTAGGGTTAGCATTAGCATCAAGGTTAGCATTAGGGTTAGCATTAGCATTAGGGTTAGCATTAGCATTAGGGTTGGAGTTAGGGTTAAGGTTTGGGTTAGGGTAAATCAATGGACAGTGTGGAGGGACTCGCCTCCTGAAGGAGTCAGTAAAGGCCACCTCAGGAGCCTTTTCTGGGCCCCCCAGTCAGGCTGGAGAACCTTCAAACAGCCCAAAATGAGCAAGATCTTTGCTGCCATCTCACCCTGCTGCACCTCAGTGCTCCACCTGAGCTGAGGGGCAGCTGGGAGAAGGTTCCCTGAGCCTCCCTGCTGAAGTAAACAGGAGGGTTAGGGTTAGGGTTAGGGTTGGAGTTAGGGTTAGGGTTAAGGTTAGGCTTGGAGTTAGGGTTAAGGTTAGGTTTGGAGTTAGGGTTAGGGTTAGCATTAGGGTTAGGGTTAGGGTTAGGGTTGGAGTTAGGGTTAGGGTTGGAGTTGGGTTAGGGTTAGGGTTAGGGTTGGAGTTAGGGTTAGGGTTGGAGTTAGGGTTAGGGTTGGAGTTAGGGTTAGGGTTAGGGTTGGAGTTAGGGTTGGAGTTAGGGTTAGGGTTGGAGTTAGGGTTGGAGTTAGGGTTGGAGTTAGGGTTAGGGTGGGAGTTAGGGTTAGGGTTGGAGTTAGGGTTGGAGTTAGGGTTAGGGTTGGAGTTAGGGTTGGAGTTAGGGTTAGGGTTAGGGTTAGGGTTGGAGTTAGGGTTAGGGTTGGAGTTAGGGTTAGGGTTAGGGTTGGAGTTAGGGTTAGGGTGGGAGTTAGGGTTAGGGTTGGAGTTAGGGTTAGGGTTGGAGTTAGGGTTGGAGTTAGGGTTAGGGTTAGGGTTGGAGTTAGGGTTAGGGTTGGAGTTAGGGTTAGGGTTAGGGTTGGAGTTAGGGTTAGGGTGGGAGTTAGGGTTAGGGTTGGAGTTAGGGTTAGGGTTGGAGTTAGGGTTGGAGTTAGGGTTAGGGTTAGGGTTAGGGTTGGAGTTAGGGTTAGGGTTGGAGTTAGGGTTAGGGTTAGGGTTAGGGTTGGAGTTAGGGTTGGAGTTAGGGTTAGGGTTGGAGTTAGGGTTAGGGTTAGGGTTGGAGTTAGGGTTAGGGTGGGAGTTAGGGTTAGGGTTGGAGTTAGGGTTAGGGTTAGGGTTGGAGTTAGGGTTAGGGTTAGGGTTGGAGTTAGGGTTAGGGTTGGAGTTAGGGTTAGGGTTGGAGTTAGGGTTAGGGTGGGAGTTAGGGTTAGGGTTAGGGTTGGAGTTAGGGTTAGGGTGGGAGTTAGGGTTAGGGTTGGAGTTAGGGTTGGAGTTAGGGTTAGGGTTGGAGTTAGGGTTGGAGTTAGGGTTAGGGTGGGAGTTAGAGTTGGAGTTAGGGTTAGGGTTAGGGTTGGAGTTAGGGTTAGGGTTGGAGTTAGGGTTAGGGTTAGGGTTGGAGTTAGGGTTAGGGTGGGAGTTAGAGTTGGAGTTAGGGTTAGGGTTAGGGTTGGAGTTAGGGTTGGAGTTAGGGTTAGGGTTGGAGTTAGGGTTGGAGTTAGGGTTGGAGTTAGGGTTAGGGTGGGAGTTAGGGTTAGGGTTGGAGTTAGGGTTGGAGTTAGGGTTAGGGTTGGAGTTAGGGTTGGAGTTAGGGTTAGGGTTAGGGTTAGGGTTGGAGTTAGGGTTGGAGTTAGGGTTAGGGTTAGGGTTGGAGTTAGGGTTAGGGTTAGGGTTGGAGTTAGGGTTAGGGTGGGAGTTAGGGTTAGGGTTGGAGTTAGGGTTGGAGTTAGGGTTAGGGTTGGAGTTAGGGTTGGAGTTAGGGTTAGGGTGGGAGTTAGGGTTGGAGTTAGGGTTAGGGTTGGAGTTAGGGTTAGGGTTGGAGTTAGGGTTAGGGTGGGAGTTAGGGTTAGGGTTGGAGTTAGGGTTGGAGTTAGGGTTAGGGTTGGAGTTAGGGTTGGAGTTAGGGTTAGGGTTAGGGTTGGAGTTAGGGTGGAGTTAGGGTTAAGGTTAGTTTTGGAGTTAGGGTTAGCATTAGCATCAAGTTAGCATTAGCATTCGGGTTAGCATTAGCATTCGGATTAGCATTAGCATTCGGGTTAGCATTAGCATTCGGATTAGCATTAGGGTAGGAGTTAGGGTTAGCATTAGGGTTAGGGTTAGCATTAGCATCAAGTTAGCATTAGCATTCGGGTTAGCATTAGCATTCGGATTAGCATTAGGGTAGGAGTTAGGGTTAGCATTAGCATCAAGGTTAGCATTAGGGTTAGCATTAGCATTAGGGTTAGCATTAGCATTAGGGTTGGAGTTAGGGTTAAGGTTTGGGTTAGGGTAAATCAATGGACAGTGTGGAGGGACTCGCCTCCTGAAGGAGTCAGTAAAGGCCACCTCAGTAGCCTTTTCTGGGCCCCCCAGTCAGGCTGGAGAACCTTCAAACAGCCCAAAATGAGCAAGATCTTTGCTGCCATCTCACCCTGCTGCACCTCAGTGCTCCACCTGAGCTGAGGGGCAGCTGGGAGAAGGTTCCCTGAGCCTCCCTGCTGAAGTAAACAGGAGGGTTAGGGTTAGGGTTAGGGTTGGAGTTAGGGTTAGGGTTAAGGTTAGGCTTGGAGTTAGGGTTAAGGTTAGGTTTGGAGTTAGGGTTAGGGTTAGCATTAGGGTTAGGGTTAGGGTTAGGGTTGGAGTTAGGGTTAGGGTTGGAGTTGGGTTAGGGTTAGGGTTAGGGTTGGAGTTAGGGTTAGGGTTGGAGTTAGGGTTAGGGTTGGGGTTGGAGTTAGGGTTAGGGTGGGAGTTAGAGTTGGAGTTAGGGTTAGGGTTGGAGTTAGGGTTAGCATTAGCATCAAGTTAGCATTAGCATTCGGGTTAGCATTAGCATTCGGATTAGCATTAGCATTCGGGTTAGCATTAGCATTCGGATTAGCATTAGGGTAGGAGTTAGGGTTGGAGTTAGGGTTAGGGTTAGGGTTGGAGTTAGGGTTGGAGTTAGGGTTAGGGTTGGAGTTAGGGTTGGAGTTAGGGTTGGAGTTAGGGTTAGGGTGGGAGTTAGGGTTAGGGTTAGGGTTGGAGTTAGGGTTGGAGTTAGGGTTAGGGTTAGGGTTAGGGTTGGAGTTAGGG